>JABCMJ010014947.1:0-46049 GCA_014822125.1 Arbutus unedo | reverse complement strand
AGTGGTATCACACATGAGAACTTTCGATTTTTTTGGCTATTGTATCTTTTTAAGTTGGCCGATTGTAGTCGGTGTATCCGTTCCCCATTATCACCATCAATAACATGTGTTCCTATCTCTTCAGCAGATATAAGTTCCCCCTCATTATGTTTAAATATAGGCTCATTATGTGTTTCTGTCCCTTTAGCAGATATAGGTTCCCCCTCATTATGGTTATAGAACAGTGGCTCCCCCTCAATGGAATTATATCAAGTAGACATCTCTTCCTGTCTAGACTCCCCCTAAAGAGATGAAAGGGAGGAAGAGTAAAAGGACCCAGTCTCCCAAAAAAGTGAGATCCATGGAGACATAAATTTTTTTAGAGGAAGGCTCATAGCACTTGTAGCCCTTCTGGGTAGGAGAATATCCAATGAAAATACATTTGTGGGCTTTAGGACCTAACTGGCTACCCGAGGGATGATGGGCATGAACAAAGCACACGCAACCAAAAACCCGGAGAGGAAGTGTCGTGACACGGAAGCTGGTAGGGAGACACTCTAGAGAAGGAGAACACTGAATGGTAAGCGGTTTATAAGATAAGTGGTAGTTAAAATGACTTCGCCCCAGAAAAATTTAAGAACGTTTATAGTAAATAAAAGAGAGCGAGCGACCTCAGCAAGATGATGATTTTGGAGTTCGACAACTCCATTTTGTTGTGGAGTGTCAATGCAAGTGGCTTGAAAAAGTATACCATTGGTATCTAAAAAAACCCAAAAACTCCTATCAATATATTCAGTACCATTGATACGAAGGATTGAAAATAGGAGAAAACTTCGCCTTTGGACTTAAGTAAATATACCCAAATCACACGAGAAAAACAGTCAATAAAAGTGATAAACCATTAATAACCTTTTAGAGAGGGAACGGGGGAAGGGCCCCAAACATTGGAATGGATAACCATAAATGAAGAATCACATCTTTTATTAATAGGGGCGTAAAAAGAGCGTTTATATTTTCCAAGCTCAACGGCTTCACAAAACAACTGACTCCTAGGACAATGTTGAACTAAATGAGGAAATTTTTTTTTGAGTGTTCCAAAAGAGGGATGACCTAATCAACGGTGTCACTGATGTAACATAGGAAGTGCGGAATTGGTAGTTGCTTGCAGAGTTAGATCACATGACATTAGTGAAGGGGCTGGACGAGGTGCAAGGTCCAAGAAATATAGGCCACCATGTGTTTTACCACTATCAATCACCTTCCCTGTATTCAGTTCCTGAAAAACACAATGAGTAGGAAAAAAATTACGGAATAGTTTGCAGAACGAGTAAAACTATTAACAGACAAAATGTTAGTAGAAAAATTTGAAATATGGAGAACAGAAGAGAAAAACAAAGATGGAGAATAGCGAATGAAACCGTTCCCTGAGATAGTAGAAAAAGACTCATCGGCTATTCTGACTTTATCCTTACCGGAGCAAGTAGAGTAAGAATCAAATACAGAGGAACAACCTGCCATATAATTGGAAGCACTTGAATCTATAATCCATGGAACAGTAGAAAGAGGTAGTATGTGCACTAACTAGGAGACCTATGTGAGCAAAATTGAATAAGGCGGAGGTTGCTGTAGAAGCAGAAGCTATAGTAGATGAAAAATCAGTCCAAACCATAAGGTGTCGGAGAGACTGTATTTCCCCCTGAGAAAAATCACTAATAAGATTTGAAGATGCTTGAGCCCCAGTCATACCTCAATGCAAATGAAGGACCCCAACAATAATCTGAAGGGAAAAAAAATATAGCGACCAAAGAAACTGAGAATGCAGGCGAAGAACAATAACTCCAAGAAAATTACAGATCGCAACGCTGAAGGAGACTCCGGCAACAGCACGGAAATAGTGCAGCAAACATTGCAGTAAACGACGTAGAAAATAGAACAGAAATGCGCAGAAATAGTACAAAAAATAAGCAAAAACAGTGCAGAAACTGAGCAAAAACAGCGTAGTCTGAGCAAAAATAACGCAGAAACTCGCAAAAATAGGGCAAATTCTGAGTAGAAATTGCATGAACAGTGCGCAGTAGCCTTGAACAGTACTGCGCGGTGAACAGTGCTATTGGGTACCTCCAATGGTGGTTGGATGGTGGACGTCTGTAAGAGGCATAGGCGGTGTGATGTTGGCTAGCCGAAAAAGTTAGGTTGGCCGAAAAAAGCGTCGAAAACTACCGGACTGGACAACTGGATTGTGATGGAAGAGAACGATATGATAGGGCGACAACGCTTCAATCCATAAGAGAAAAACGAAAAACAACCACAGCGGTCGGTAAATTCCGGCTATGGTGGTGGATGACGGCTTAGGGTTTTTCGTCCCGTTCTGATACCATGTTAAAATTAATAATCCAGAATACTTTTTCTATTCATCATGCGTAATATTTATACAAGTAAAAAGAAGACTACACTAACTATAACTCTAACTAATCTATAATTCTATTTACATATGAAAATAAAATCTAATCCTAATTTAATTACAATCTTAAACATAGATATAACTTAACAGATCAAAACATTTAATTTTTAGTATTAGTTTTCTCTTAGGTTTTATGTTTTTTTTCAGCATAAATTTTCAGTAATTTATTACTTTTCTGTTTCAAACTTCATTCAATTAAATCAAGTCTTTTCAGTAAGATTGTTGGAGTTTTATTTTATTCGTCAAATCTGGTAAGATGTTTTCAATATATTATTCAATTTTCTATTTGAATATGCTAAGCTAAATTTTCTAGGTGAGATTCCAAGATGAATTCCATCCTATGATCCATGGTTTTAACATTTTCTCATATTTTTCACTGTTTATTCAAACTGATTTCAAGTTCTCAATTTTTGAACCAAACACGGAGTGTTAAGTACTTGATAAATTGTTGGCATTAATTTGGTACAATTGATACTTGAGTTGATGTCCTCCTATGTTTTGACTTATTATTTTTGATCGAGAATTAGTTTTTGAATACATCTTTAGAATCAAAGTATTTTTATTGATAGATTTTCCGATCGGGATTCTCTAACTTAAATCATCGATTGAGTTATAAAATGAGAGGATCTGGCCTAATTTCTTAATCTATCAATTTCCTATTTAGTTTAATTGCAGATTTAAGATATTAATCAATCAAAAATTAAAGATTAGTGTCTAAAATGCTACAACTTCAAGTCTCGTAAATCCACATTCCTATTGTTCTTCGTGGATCGATACTCTGTCTTGCCACTATACTGATTTTTCATACTCTTGAGGTAAGAATCAGTTTCAATATTAAATAGTAATTTGGTTGACGTATCGGCGACACTTTTGCCGATCGATTACTTTTGATACCATTAAAATCCACTATATCAATTCTTATAAATACGAAATTCTTTTCCAGTATCCCTTCCTAGCAAAATCTTATTGCTTCTTATATGGTCTTAGGCATTGTAAGTAGTGGAGTTTTTTTTTCTTTCTTTCTTTCTTTATAAAATAGATGGTTGAGTTCATAATTAGTAGACGTGTTAATTTTTTTTTCCCACTTACTAACAACACCTTAATGTTATTTGTGTGTTGTCATTTGGCATTTTTAGGAATTTCAGAAAAGAGAATGAAAATGTCTCTCTCAAAAACTGCTCTCATGGCATATTAAAAGTTGTAGATTCATCTGGGGGCTTTAGTCTAATGGTCAGATTTTATTTTATTTTTCCCAATTTTCCACCCAACAACTAAAAGATGGGTTAGTTTTGCTATCCATACTTTTGCCCTTCGATGGTCTGACAAAGTAAACGCTTCTCCTAAGTTCTCTCTTCTTTAGTAGAGTTTTGTTCTTTATGCTACCTCTTTTGCTATAAAACACATTAATTAAGTTTCTCATTGGATGAACTTTTGCTCTCTACATCAGCTCAAAAAACATGAAGGTGTTTAGGATGTAAATTTAGTTGTCAATGAACCGTCTGATATATTGTTTGTGTGGCAAGCAGGATTAATTGCATTCCGAGTTCTTTGAAATTTTGTGTTCTCCTGTTTCATCTTCCTAGAAGCCTGAGTCATCTTTGCTATTTTTCTACATTATTCGTATTCTCTTATTTTTCTAAATGTAGTTCTATATGTTTATTCACATTTTCCGAAAGTGAGAATTACCTATTAAATTTATATATATCACTATTAGCATTGATTACCCACATCTTAGTGGTTGTTCTCATTAGTTGTTTTCGTTGCATTTCCTTTATCCTGCCACATGACAATGGTGCATTGTCGTCGCAACTTGATATTTAGAAGGGGTAGATTTGAGATGAGTTGTTTCTTTATGACTTTGATGCTGGGCCTGATTAGATGATCTCTGAACATTAAAGCCACACACAGTTGATGATAATCCCGCGACTCTAGCTTTCAATCAATATGTAGTGATTTGATTTTTTTAAGGTGTAGATGGAGACAATGCTTTACTTCCTTAACATGGGACTAGGTTGCTGCAATACTTTGAAGTCTTTTTTTGGTTATAAAAGAAGCATTTTTTGTGTTGTTGAAAGCCGAATGATATTTATTGTTGATCTTATTACTAAGTATTTTACTACACGTACAGTGTTTAAAAATGCATGAATGGGAGTAGATATACATATACATTAATTAGATCAAGTTGTATTTGCAATTAGAAAAAATAAAAATATTTTCTACGATTCATATACGAAAAGGAATATGATTTGATGTAATTGTTACTTTTTTTTGTGATAACATAATGAATTTTTGTACAAGAATCAATTGAATGCTACAAGTTGCTCTCTTAATTATAACCAACAGTGCACATATTTATTTCCCATTCATATATTTTTCATCACTAATTGTAGTCATTTTTTGTTTAGCTAACATATGGTTCATTTGCTACGTACCTTGAGATCTAATCTATTTTAGGTACAAAATTATTTAGTTTCATCATCAGCTTCTAGATTATTAAAATATCTAGGAAGTCCATGAAAAAATGGAATTAATAAAGAACTAAGTAGTTTTAAGTTTAATATTCAACAGTTTCAATTAATTTGTACCCCTTTTTCCCCAGATTCTGAACAAGATGGAATTGGTCAAGGTAAGCAGCTTCTCCTTATCAGACAACAGTAAAAAATTATAATTCAATATAAATGTGTTCTCAACGTCTTGCGCCATGCCTTTCGGCACGTGCTTATATCTATTAAATTATTTAAATCCTAATTAAAAATTATTTTAGAGGCTAACTTGGAGAAAGTCAAAACTGGATTAATGTAACTTAATGAGTTTGCCGCGTGCCTCAAGCACGAGCATAGGCATGCACTAGTTTCGTGATATATTTTTATATTTTTTTATTTATCTCGACAAGAGGAGTGGGAAAAATATAATAGTAAAGACCATAATTTAAAAAAATCTAGTTTTGTGAAGAAACTAAAAATAATAAAATATTACATTTTTTAATTTTTTTCATTGTTAGTGAACTTTTTATTTTTCTACTTTCTAGATTCATTCATCAAAGTAAATGATTAGTTCAAAAAAGTTAACACGAATTTTATTAAATTTTTAAAAAGACAAAATATAGTAACAAAATTAGCCGAATTTTATATCAGTAAATAAGTTCACTAAATTTTTAGAAACACCTTTTTATTTTTATCGTAAATTGATAAACAAGTTAAAAATCACAATCACTTTTTTTTTTATCTTAAAGAATAAGAGAAATTGAATAAATACGTATTTCAAACCCTCTTTTTTATTTCAAAAAGTAAATATCTAGCTATGTTAAGTATAAAAAAAAATTATTGTCTATCTCTGTCAAGTAAAATAACTACCATATCATATGAGATTTTTTCCAAGATTCAAGAATTAATTAGATTCTAGAGGATCTTTTTAATTCTACCATACCATATGAGATTTTTTCTAACCTCCTCCAATTCCATAAATCAATTTTGTATCCGTTCCTCATTTATGAGATCATCCCGCAAACAATATCCAGTCTAGACAAAACTTTCCATATATCTGAGAGAGAGAGAGAGAGAGAGAGTAATATACAAGAAACCCAGAAAACATCCTTGGGCTAACCATCAATCAAGAGAACAATGTCAGCAGCAGGGGCAGGGGCAGGGGTGTGGGGTAGAAGGGAGGATAAGGAGTTTGAAAACGGCATAGGGAAGCACCTGAAGAGTGGCTCAGATGAGGAATGGAAGAAGATAGCTTCAGAGATGTCTCTAAAGAAGAGCATTGATGAACTGAAGCTTCGGTACAAGATGCTGTTGGATGATGTTAACGACATTGATGCTGGACTTGTCCCCCTTCCTGACTACGACTCTATTAATAATAATTCCAACAAAGAAGCTTCTTCTTCAGTGCCAAACCCTAACCCTAATCATGATTCTCAGGATGATGATGATGATGATGATGATGAGTCTTCTTATGAGTCCGTTGGCTCATCATCATCACCACCAACAACTATTAACAAGTGACATCGAATACTACTACTACTACTACTCTTGTTCTTCTTGATTTCATATGGAAACTGCAAATGCAACTCTTTCTTCTTCTTCTTGATTTCGTTTGGAAACTGCAAATGCAACTCTTTCTTGTTCTTGATTTCAATAGCCAATGAATTGTTAATTCTGTGTTTGCGTCAAATTATGTGGGGATGATTATATTCGTTATTTGAATAAATACTTACAATGAGTCAGAGAAACCATAAGTATAAATCACACCGTAAACTAAATCGAATCGATAGTTTTGTCCAGTTATTTGCTCAGATCAGTTCGGTCCGATCTGATAATTTGAGATTTTTAAAAAAATTCGGTTCCTTTTTTGGTTTTCAACCCTTGCGAGCCGGACCGGTTGCTTTTAAGTAAACCTTAGAAACTAAAATATCTGTTATTTTTTCAAGTGATCCTTTCGTTCTTCGCCTCATTTTTCCTGATAATTTTGGTGAACTGTTGAATGTAATTCTTTTCATAATTCTTGGTCGACTGGCGAATCAATGAGCCAAGTCTAATTGGCCAAAAAAATTTGAAAATTGGTGATTAACTTACAGTTTTTTTTTTAAAATGGGAGTACTATTCGTATGTTGTTTGTGGCATTTGGTTATGCTTCGTTGTTTCCTATTCTGGGTTTTTGTTTGGTTATGCACTTGTTCTGTGTTTTCTATTCTAGGGTATTTGGTTATGCTCAATTTTGGAACCGAATTATTTGATGTTGTTTATGATGTTTTGGAACTGCTCGTGTCTCCATTGTGTCTCGATTTTTTGTTATGGGTTTATTTTTTCGTGACTTGTTGCTTATGTTTACAATGAAGAACTGCTGGTAAGGTGCGTGTCATTTCCGGATTTTCAGATGTTTTTCGATCATGGTTTCTGAATATTGTTTTGGATGTTTTGAAACTATATATTCATATGCTAAAAATAAAATTTGGGCCAAGTCGAATCTTGGTTGCAATGCTGCTGTATTGTTTTTAAAAGAAAATTGAATTTGGGCTTGGTCTATTAGACTTGGGCCTTTTAATTTTTTAACAAGATTTTAAAATATAGGTTCGGACACAATCAAATTGAAAATCGAACCAAACCAAACATAAACCAGATAAATCGGAAATCGAAAAACTTTATTTGGTTTTGTAAAATCTCAAATCAATATTACAGATTTGATCCGAGTTTTTTGCCCAAACCCAGATGTATACATGCCAACCTGTTTCAATACATACCATTCAAACGAATTATTACTAGACCCGCACTCAATAAACACAAAGATTCGTCAAAATAGTTTAATTGTTTTGCTCATTTTTGTCTTTTCTAAAATACTTTTAATTTTACTTTATATTTTTTCATCTTTTATTTCTCTCGTCTTAATAACTTTAAAAATTCAAATATTTTTATCAAAACATTAAAAAATACATTAACGATGAAAATAAGCCTACCAAAAGCAATAAATCAAGACAATTCAAACCCAATCTAACTTATATTTTCTTCTTGTCAGTTTTAACTTTTAATTGTGAAATGTGAAATTGGTGATCAAAATATTAGTCGAAGCGTGGTAAATTGCTTCGGGTGCTTTGGGCTATCTAATAAATGCTTCTAAAAATTTAAACCCTTAAGTTCGCCTTTAATAAATAATGCGAGCTTGGCAATTTCTTCTATCTTAGAATGAATATAGTCAACCAAAAAAAGTCAAATCTGAAGTCAAATGATAAAAAAAAAACTCTCTTCGTCTCATTTTCATAGTCCATTATTTCAATTTGGGATGTCCCAAACTGAAAGTTCATTTTCTAAAAATAACAATTGAATTTTGGTTAAATTTTCTTTTTATCCCTTTGTTTAAATAAAATTTATAATGTACACATGAATCAAATTAATGGTATATTTAGAAAGAAAAATACTTTTTGCAGCAATAATTATGTTTTCCTAAAAAGTTAAAATCTCAAAGAGGGACTATCAATTTGGGACGGATGGAATACTAGTATTGGACTGCATATAACATTATTTTTCAATGAAAATAAGTTTTTTATTTTAAGACATTTAGTAGTATTGATCCTATACGTGCAATCTGAATTTTTTGTGAATGATATTTCAGTCGAGTCACATAAAATAAATAATTCAAATTATCAAACAAGATCGGGTCACTCATAATTTGACAACTAAACCATCCAATCTAGTTTATGAAGTAGAAGAAATAGAAAAAAATCTTGCCTATATCTTCGTCGTCGTCATCACTATTAACAAGTGATCGTAATTAATAAATTCTATTCTTAGTATATTTTTTTAATAGTCGAGGTATCTGGTCAGATTTGAAATTATTAGACCTAAATTTAATATCAATTAATTATCCAATCCTCGAGTTAATGACTGAACAAATCTCAATGTTCCCTAATGATTGATGTAGTGAGATCAGTCCTCGTAACTTTCGAGGTCAAATTTCTTAGTCATCATTTTTTCTTCTACTGAACTAACTCCTTAGTATTCTTATGGTACTTTTATATGTATCAATCAATAAATGGAGAAAGTTTAGCCCTGTGGAAAGTTTTTATTTGGGTTTTTGACAAGTTCTTCAATTTTAATGTATCATTTTGTTCTTTGTCATGTATAATTATTGTTGTTGTTGTTGTTGTTGTTGTTGTCGCTACACATGCATGCTTTTGTTTTTGTACCGACAAGCGTACTATTTTTGTTATTGATGTAATATGTATCAATACAAATGTGTTCTGACGTACTATTTTAGATTTATCGCTAAAAAATAATATACATTTCTCGAATAATATTTTTTAATAAAAAATAATATTACACATATAACATAAAGACTCACAACTTAAAAATAAATCAACAGGAGATAATTTTTGTAACGCTGTGATTTTTCGGAATATTATTTAAATTATTTAATTCAATTATTAGGTAAATTAAAATGTAAATTATGAAAATACACTTTTTATTATTAAAACAACCGAAATTAAATAATTCAGAGTTTACAAGTGCAGAAGTAAAATGGCAGAAATACACCTTGGGGTTTATATTTTTTTATTTTAAGATAAAACTAGGGCAGAGTTACTAGGGATATGGCAGCCAAACGTCACCAAGATCTTCTTCAGCAAGTCCCAACTCTTCATGCTCAGGAGGATACTTTAACTGCTCTGCTACATCTGATATGAAACATTATGACAGATGAGTTGCTCCAATGAGTAATTAAACTCTGTAAGGAAAAGTCACCGAAAGCCAAACCCAAAGAATATAGATTTACAGCAGGAAGTATAACAAGTGTGATAACATTAGAACATGAAAGTAAATATGTAAGTCTGTTATGTTTCCGTTTCATTTTAGAGTTCCTAGGAATATTCTTTTCCCTCGATATTCTGATCTTACCCGACTATTTAGAGTAGAGTACTCAGTTGATATTAATAAGTCCTTACCGAAGAAAGAGAACTTTTACTGTCTATTCGAGTCAATAACTACTCTAATTAGACCCGATCGAATACGTGGTTTCGCTAAGTCAGGTACCAAGGAACCTTAGTCGCTTCTCTTTTACCGGCTCAAAGATGCCCAAGACAAGGTCCTCACTCTCTTAGGGTTCGGAGCTGTCGACACAAATGTACTCTGAAGTCACTTTCAACTAAATATACCCATTTCCTAGTTGAGGTTCGGACTCAAACACACATGAAACGCAAACTTGGGACGACACCTGTAGCACAATACTAAGCTCGATGACATATTCAACACTTGACTCGACGACCACCAATTATTCATTTTTCATTTAACGAACCTACTTATTCTTTACATTTTTCACTACTTATAATGTTCACCTAACACCCTTTGCTATCTTGTTACGGTGACATTCGTACCGGTGTCCCTTAGGTGAATTCTAAGTTTTCACATAATCACTCAAATCACAATACAATTCTCTTCCTACAGTTTGGTAGCATGTCATCTTTAACTACATTCAATCATTGGCACGACATCGTATTAATCTAATGGCACGATAGCCATATCAATAGTTTTCATTTACAGTGTTGGTTAGCATGACAGCTAAACCCAATATCACCATTATCACATCAACCTTCTGGTTTATGCAACCTTAACTACTAAAACCATAAACATAACCACATCATTTTTATCATACGATAACATACAATTCATGGCCACAGTTGGTCAAACGCTCGCACGGAGTCTCACGGGAACTCATGAACATACCGAACATATTCGTGGATGCCTGTGTAGTGTGAACAAACAAAGTAGTAGTGGTTAGAGTCTGGATCTACTGTTTCGAAAACCTGGTCAACATTCTATAATTTCTTTGGATTTCAGTAGGTCGCTCACGGGGTATGCCAAAATTTTGAGTTTTTAGATTCTGGTCAAAATTATCAAAATCTGTCAAAAAATAATTAGGTCGCTTGAGTGGCCTAAAACTCGCTTGAGCGAGCCTTCATTTTTGGTAGATTCTGATTTTAAAATTTTAAGTGGAAACCATCATGCTTGAAACCCTATTCTATAATTCTTATCCAAAACAGAAATTGAATATATAAACAAAAAATAAACATGTTAGATATCAAGTTTCCCTTATCAATTCGATAATCTAATCCACGAACAAAATAAATTTCATGCTTTAACATAGATGAAACTAACTTTAATTTAAAATAGAAACCCTAATCAAGCATTTCTACGTATAACCAACTGTAAATTGTAAACTAAGGATTCGAAGTAATTTTTGTTGAAAATTTAGAAGAGTTATGAATAAAATTGGAACACCGGAGGGTCTTACGAGGCAATCGAAAGATATCAGTGGTTACAACTTATTCATGGTAGAATTGATGTCTATCAATTACACTGTTGATGTCCACTTATCTCTCTATTTATGTTTTGACAGTTTCATAAGTTTTTAGCGTCACACCCTCAATTTCATACATAAAGACTAATAATAAATCCACATGTAATAATACGTTTCAACATATTATAATCAATAGGGGCACTCTCAACCCAAGTAACCCAAAAGAGAAAGTTAAAGTGAATACAGTTTGATATGCTTCCAATTACATAAAAGGAACAAAAGGGGAATTAATTTACATCTTTAAAAAATAAGTTCTATAAATGATATGTAACTCTTAGGATGAACACTCCCCAAAAATATGCATCATCATACATCCATGCAAATCCATATCATGCATTCAGAACGGTACCTAAAAAATAAAGGGATGAGTCACAATGCTCAATAGAGATGTCTATGCCAACATTATATGAATATGCAATGATATGACATGCTTCATGAACAATTCATAATAACACGCGTAAATAATAGGAACATACATTGAACATCTACAATGAAGTTATACTACGCTACGTACATCACACAATCCACACATCATATTTTGATTCCAAATTTATCTCTCAGACTAGCACTTCACCAAATAGTGGCTAGACAATGTCAAGATCAATTAGCACATTTTCAAATGCAAGCTAGACATATCATTACCAGCACATCTTCCATTGGAGGCTATACGTCGCAAATGTCAATGCAATAACTCAAGTCATGATTTATTACTTGAATCCATAACATCCATAATGTCAAGGAACAATCCATAACACGTGTAATTCATTAAAAGAAAGTCCAAAACAACTGATATATTGCCTAATTAAGACCACGATCTAAAACTATAATAAAAAAATTCAAAATCTCAAAACAAAAATCATCAGAAAAGTCGCTCAATAGGTCGCTGGAGCGACTAAAAGTTGTTTAATGCATTTATTGATGGTAGAAGTCGCTAGATAAGTCGCTCTAACCACTTTGGTTATTTCAGCACTTTTAAAAAAAAAATCACAGATTCGCTTTTTGGACAAAAAATTCTCAAATTCAATCAATAACACCACAAAATCAATCAAAACATGTTATAAACACATAATAGAGGTGAAATATCCATACCTTGAGCTTTATATCGAAAGATTTGAAGAAAAATCATGAACACTTGCTCCAAATGTGCTTCGAACTTCAAATCTCTGCCTCCGCATTTCAGAATCACGATCAACCTCCGGATATAGGTAAAGTAAGGCTAGGTGACACTATATCTTAAAGAAATTGTGAAATGGTGTAGCAAATCAATAATGGTGATAGAGAGAAATGGGAGCCAAAACCTAGAGAGAGAGAGGTATAAGAGAATGAATATATTCTAAGGCTTTTTTCCCTGCCTTAAGCCCAAAATTTGATTTTAAAATCTCAAGTGTGTCTCTAAATAACATAACATCTCATGCAATGTGCGCGTAAAAAAAAATATAAGTCCCGAGACTCAAGCTCCACAACTAAAAGTCTCAAATAACATTAAATCAAACTCGACATATAACCTGTGATGTAAACTCAATTGATGTATTGAAAATTCAAAATAATTTATTGAAATACAAAATTTTCCAGATCCTTGCATTCTCCCCCTTGAAAAGAAATTTTGTCATCAAAATTAAAGAAACGTGTCGACATTGACACCCATTTACATTATTAACAATCAAGAAACGGATACATCAATATGATTCCAATCCTAGACATAAGACAACTCATACATCAAAAAGGCTTAATGCAAATCAAACTGCTACAACACAACAATCCAAGAGATCAATTGAACACATAAACACGACTCATGCACACGCCATGTTCAATGAGTATACAATCATGAAATCACAATCAAGTCCTCGAAACCAACAATTTATATTCAAGTAAACTCAATCCGGCAATGTCTATAAGCATAAAATGATCTACAATTTCAAAAACTCAAAGAACATAAGGTAAGTGAATACATAATCCATGTCTCAATAACATCCTGCAACCACATAAATGTGGAGGCAAAACACGCCCCAAACCATCAATCTGATAACAAAAGTACAATAATCAAAGCGTAAACAAATGCGGGTATTTCTCCCGAATCTCATCCTCATGTTCCCAAGTTGATTCCTCCTTACCTTGATTGCCCCATAGCACGCGAACTAGCAGTATCGTCTTGCCTCGTACCACTTGTTCTCGTGAATCTAAAATACGCATCGGTTGCTCTCTATAGGATGCATCGGCCTCAAGCTTTAGTTCGGATCACTCCAACACGTGAGAAAGATTCGGTTCGTACTTTCTCAATATCGATACATAAAACACATCATGAATACTAGACAACTTTGGCGGTAAGGCCAATGGTAACCAACCTCCTTGATCCTCTTAATAATATCAAACGACCCAATAAATCTAAGAGATAGCTTCCCTTTTAGTCCGAAACATGACAAATCTCGCTGTGTCGATGCTTTTAGAAACACATGGTCTCCCACCTCAAATAATAACGGACGATGACGTCGATCAACGTAGCTTTTCTATCGACTTTAGCTAGAAGTAATCATTAACAAATCACCTTCACTTGCTCGGTAGTCTTCTTTTGCACGATCAAAAGGTTCTTGCGAATCAACTTCATACTCTCAGTAGTCTCCCCAATCAAATCTAGCCCGACAAGCGTTGCTTTGCCCAACTCTGTCCAACACATCGGCAATCTACACGGTCTACTGTATAAAGCCTCAAACAGTATCATCTCAATACTCGATTGATAACTATTATTATATGCAAACTCAACGAGCAACAAATGATCCTCCCAACTATTCCGAAAATCTAAAACGTATGCCCGAAACATATCCTCAAGAGTATGAATCGTACACTTAGATTGTCTATCGGCCTAAGGGTGATTAGCGGTACTAAACAATAGATTTGTACCAAGCATTGCTTGCAAACTCTGCCAAAATCATGCTGTAAATTTTGGATCTTGGTCGGACACAATAGACATAGAAATACCATTCAATTGAATGATCCCCTAAATATACAGTCGATTGAGCTTCTCTACAAAATTAGTCACCTGGATCGATAGAAAATGAGCGATTTTTGTTAAACGGTCCACTATTGCCCATATTGTGCCATGCCCTCTCAGCAACCTTAGCAAATCGATAACAAAGTCCATCGTCATGTTCTCCCACTTCCACTCCACTATTGGCAATGGTTGCAACTCCCCCACAGGTTGTTGGTGTTCGACTTTCACCTGTTGACAAGTTAAACATCTCGACACAAAGCTCACAACATCTCTCCTAATTTTGAACCACCAAAATTGTTAACACAAATCATGATACATCTTTGTCCAACTTGGATGAACGGCTAATGGAGAATGATGAAATTCTCACAAAATATCTTCCTGAGAAGCAATGGGTACAAATAACTTTTTTCGAAAGCGCAGGCTCCGATTGGTGTGCATCATCCATCCCCTTTTCGCATTGCTACTAAAGAACTTCTTATGCAATTCATTCATTTCCTCATTGTATAGTGGAACCTGATCACTCGAGTTGATAGTGTCGATTGAATCGTCAAATTGAACAATGTCACTCCATCCTGAGCCTCCTTGAAATATGTCGCATATCGCCCCAAATTATTCATTTCCTTCCACTCACGGATAGCCAAGCTTGCCATACGGGTTGGCTTTCGACTCAAAGCATCCGCTACAATATTCGCCTTTCCCGGGTGATACTACAAATCAAAATTATTATTCTCAATGTGTTCCATCCAACGACGTTGTCTTAAGTTTAACTCCTTCTGAAGGAATAAATACTTCAAACTCTTTTGATCGAAAAAGGCTCCAACTTCTCACTACAAAAATAATGCCACAAAATTTTTAATGCAAACACTACCGTGGAAAGCTTGGATAATTCTGTTCATGAATCTTTAATTGCCTCGATCCGTAGGCCACAACCTGTCGCATCTGCATCAACACACATCCAAGTTCCTCCTTCGACACATCACAATACGCGGAGTAGCCAACTTCTCATTCGGGCACAATCAACACTGGTGCACTAGTCAAACGTCACTTCAACTTCTCAAACGCTGTCTCAAAAGCATCATCACAAACAAAACACGTTCCCTTACGAGTCATAACTGTCGCCAAACAAGAGTAGTTAAGCACAAAACAACGATAATACCCGCTCAAGCCCAAAAAGCTCTAGATCTCAAAAATATTATTCAGTCATTGCCAATCCATAACAGATTCTATCTGTTCCGGATCAATGGATTCTCAACATTGCGAAACAACATGCCCCAAAAACTTGATTTCGAAAATCCAAAACTCACACTTGCTAAGCTTAGCATAGAGACAGTGTTTCCTTAACAAACCAAGAACAATGGCAAGGTGCAATTTGTGCTCTTCTTCAATGGTCAAATAGATCAAAATATCGTCAACAAACACCACTACAAGCTGATCAAGGTACATGCTGAAGATATGGTTCATAAGGTCCATGAATGTTGATGGCGCATTAGTCAACCCGAACAACATAACCACAAACTCATAATGCTCATAGTGCGTATAAAAAGCATCTTCGAGATATCCTTATTCCGAACCCTCAATTGATGATAACTCGACCTTAAATCAATCTTCGAAAAATAATTGGCTCCATGGAGTTGGTCAAACAAATTTTCAATTCTTGGCATCAGATACTTATTATTCATGGTCACACAGTACAACTTTCGATAATCAATGTACCAACGCAAGGACCCATCCTTTTTTCTATGCAAATTGGGCTGAAACTCCATGGCGATGTACTCGGGTATATAAAACTCAACTCTTGTACTCCGACACGGTCATGGTCCCCCGTTCTAACCTCTCGAACTACTCACACAGATTCTCATGATAGGATATTGAGAAGTATTAACTCTTGAAAAGATTGTCAAAGTCTGCACATGTTAATGTCTCAACATCTGGTTCATTCATTCACCTAATTGACCGCTCATGCGGCTCTTCTTGCGTCCTTTCATCCCTCTAGGATAGATTTTCACCATTCATTTGCCTCTCGTGTCAACTGACATGCCACAATACTTATCCAAAGGTCATCCTCTACTATCCTCAAAGCATTGAACAACTTATGTATCTTTTAAAGCCAATAGTTGGCCATAAGAAATCAACTCCCTCATCGCATCGATTACCCGATTACCATCATGGACCCTTGCGGCCTGATTTAGCAGATTAGCCTCAACAAGTGCGGCCACGAACTCACTTGCAAACATGCCCGGAATAATCGGTGGTTCAACGTTCTATTCCACTTCCTTGTTCACCTCCTCTGTGCGAGGGACCTCCCTCTGTTGACTCATAATGTCCTTTAACGATATCTCATGATAGCAGCCTCGGCCTCGGCCTCGAAGTCCACTTAATCTCACTTCATGTCTAGGAGGCATAATGTTGAAATACACAAACAACTTCCAACATAAAAGAACCATATAATATAAGGCCAATGCTTTATACAAGTTCCCAACACAGGTTATCAGTTCTACATTACTCAGAAGCAACAATAATTGCAATGCATATGAATGTTATGCACACAAGCACACACATGCTCTTCTAAAATACAGAGGTTTGAACCCATGAGATTTTATGTTTTTCCACAGTCTCAAAGTATTCTAACTCATGCTCTGATACCAAGTTGTCACACCCTCATTTTCATACATAAAGATTAATCATATTTATTAACAAAACCTCTCAATATTACTCCATAATAAGCCCAAAATATGATTTTCATAATCCACGTGTGATAATATGTTTCAACATATTACAATCAAAAGGGGCACTCAAAGCCCAAGTAACCTAAAAGAGAAAGTTAAAGTGAATAAAGTTTGATATGCTTTCAATGAAATAAAAGAAACAAAAGGAGAGTTAATTTACATCTTTCAAAAATAAGTTATAAAGATAATATGTAACTCATAGGATGAAAGCTCTCAAAAAATATGCATCATCCTGCGTCTATGCAAATCCACATCGTACATCCGGAACGGTACCTGAAAAACAAAGAGATGAACCACGATGTCCAGTAGCGATGTCTACGCCAATATTATATAAATATGCAATTATATGGCATGCTTCATGAACAATTCATAATAACACGTTTAAATGATATGAGCATACATCATTGTCCTCCCTATTGAACATCCACAATGAAGTCATACTATGCTACTTACATCACGCAATCCACACATCATATTCCGATTCCAAATCTATCTCTCTGAGTAGCACTTTACCAAATGGTGGCTAGACAATGTTAAGATTAACTATCACATTTTCGAATGGATGCTAGACATATCATTACTAGCACATCTCCCGTTGGAGGCTAGACGTCGCACATGTCAATGCAATAACTCAAGTCATGACTTATTACTCAAATTCATGACATCACAATGCCAATGAACAATCCATAATACGCATAATTCATTAAATGAAAGCCCAAAACAACTGATATGTTGCCTAATTAGACCATGATCCAAAACTATAATCAAAGAATCCAAAATCTCAAAGCCAAAACCATCAGGAAAAATCGTCCAACAGCGACTAAAAGTTGTTTCATGCATTTATTGATGTTAGAAGTCGCTAGATAAATCGCTCTAGCAACTTTGGCGATTTCAGCACTTTTCAGAAAAAAATCGCACATTTGCTTTTTGGACAAAAAAACTCTCAAATTTGACTAATAACACAATTAAATCAACCAAAACATGCTATAAACATATATAGAGGTGAAATATCCCTACCTTGAGCTTTGGATCGAAAGATCTGAAGAAAAATCTTAAAGCCTTGCTCCAAATGTGCTTCAAGCTTCAAATCTTCACTTTCGCTCTTCGAAATCACGATCAACCTCCAGGTATGGAGGTATGGGTAGAACATGGTTAGGTAACACTGTATCTCAAAGGAATTGTGAAATGGTAGAGCAAATCAACAATGGTGGTAGAGAGAAGTGGGATCCAAAACCTAGAGAGAGAGATATATAAGAGAATGAAAATATTCTAAGGTTTTTTCCCCTTCCTTTAAGCCCAAAATTTTATTTTAATATATCAAGTGTGTCTCCAAATAACACAACATCTCATGCAAAGTGCGTGTAAAAAAAATATTAGTCCCCGGACTTGGGTCCCGCAACTAAAAGTCTGAAATAACATTAAATTAAACCCAACACGTAACCCGCAACGTAAACTCAATTGATGTATTAAAAATTTAAATTAATTAATTAAACCACAAAAGTTTTTAGGTCTTTACATTTAGAATTCTTTATATAGTGAACCCTATATGTAGTTTTGATACACTGAACTACGTAAGGATTTTTGGTCTAGATATTTCCTTTTGATTTACGTGTTCCTCGTGGAGAGAGAGACAAATACAGTTAGTTTAACAGGTGGTCGATTGGAACATATTCAATCAGCTGAGTGAGCCATTTTACCCTAGGAGATAGGCACTGAAGTGATCCTCCAACACCCACAAGAGGCAGCGAATCTGTTTTAAGGTGACTGTGATTTCAGAAGACTTGGTTCAGTAATTTATCTTTCTTTCCGAATATACATTGTAATTTTGTTCTGTAATATTCGATTGTCGATTAATGAAATTATTTTCTGGAATTGAATCCAATTAACTTGTCCGAAGATTTTTTCCTACAATTTCCCCCTACCTCAATCAATGGATTAGAGCAACGGATCAACACGAGTTTGATGAATCGTACACGGGTCTGATGAATCATCCATGGGCAGAACTTCCTTGTAAGACAACTCAAGAGCTCCAATCTCTCTCTCTCTCTCTCTCTCTCTCTATCTATCTATCTAGCAACTTTGAGTATATTACGTAATGTAAATGAAAAATGAACGAGTACCTAGTTTAAGTAGGGATTTTGCCTAAAAAACGCATAATAAAACTTATAATAACTGGTATTAATCAAAAAATCGCAACTCTCCTCCATTAATGATCTTCAATCAGTAGTCTGTCCATTGAGAATTTGAACAGACTGCTCGAGCTCCCTCCCAATTTCAAATCCTGAATTTTAATTACAGAAATCTAATTTTAATCAACAAGAAATGTATTAACAATAATTTAAAAATTAGGGTTATTACAATTTTAATCTGAATTTATGTGTAATTACCTAAAATGTAATGACCCGGGTTTTTAGACTTAAAAAAAAACAACAACAACAACAACAATAATAATAATATAAAAAATAATTTTTTTAGATATTCATATTCAATTCTGTATTTGTATTTATTTGAACGTTTTAGATTATTTGATTTATTGACGATTAAGATCGCAAAGTTGCACAAGTTAAGATGGAGCGAGAACCATTGAATTATCTTTCCATCTTTTTCTTCAATTCTTTACAGATGTTGGGTTTTGGAAAATAAAAAGGAAGAATAATTTTTTGGGGGGCTTTCATGGTCATGATAATGGTTTTTAGTAGAGAAATTAACAATGTTTAATGGGGATAGATTTTCTAGGGCCTTTATAAGGGAGTAAATGGTTTTCTTTTTTATACGTGGTTTAATTGTTAGCAAATCATAGTTCATTGGGTGGGTTTGAGTGAAACCAAGAATACAGTGAGATTGAGAAGGAGAGAGAGAGAGAGAGAGAGAGGGAGAGAGGAAAGGCTGCCAAATCCAAAACTTCGCCAAATCGTTTCCTTTCATTTATTTTCTTTTCAATCTATGGTAGGATCGTTTATTTCTGAATCTTAGGTACTTAATTTCTATTGTCAATTGCAAGTTTGTAGTTGTTAATTTAGGGTCCGTCACCACCCTGGTCGATAGGCCTGGCAACCAGCCATTGTTTTGGCCTAGGATTTTGTTTCTCTGATTGTTTTTTTCGGGCTTTGGCCATTGACTTTTAACGAACCCCATCACTCGTTCACATGCGCATGTATCCATGTGTGACTTTAGTGATGCTTTGGATCCCCGTGGGTTTCGAGAGGACATGATTACCAACCGAGATATGTTTAGTTATTTTGCTTAAATCATTAGTTATAATATGTGATGGCTTATGAAAATTATTTTGCTGTTGATTTGTCATTATTTCCGATGGTGATTTCTTCATATTGTAAGTTTGGGTAATGAGATTAATGTATTTGTTATAGCCAACGTGTTCAACCCCTTGTCTTAAATTTGATTATTTGAAATGTTGGGTACGGAGTCTGGAATCCAAATTAAACTTCTCTAATTGATATAACGAACCTTTTAATTATCCTACAAAACATTCAACACTAAATTAGTGCTGACCGGGGTGGGATCTTCGGCAGACACTCCAATGATCAAGTTAGCCTCATGTAAGGGCGAAAACAACTTGAAAATAGTCTTAGCGCGAGTATGTGTGTCTATACCTGTAGTAGGAGTGCCGTTGGAATATTTATAGAGTGGGAACCCAAGTGCCTGCCAGTGGCTTTGGCCGAGAACGTATGTTGTGGTCCGAAAACCATGGTGGTGCTACCACGTGTCCCACATCCATGCGGATCGGTCGGCCACACCTGCACATTCCTTTGAAAGGTGGAGGGGCACGTCTCCACGTGCCGAGGCTGAATGATGGGTGCTAGGGACCTTAGCTGAGGGAGAAGGTTTGTTCTGACATTTAGCCGAACAATGATTCCGAGAGTCAATTAAGTCATTACGATTCGCCTATCAAAGATGATCCTCCGGCTTTGGGGCCGAGCTTATATTTGGCCAGGAAGGAAAGGGCCGATAATAGAGGCCGATCGCATGTCGTTCAGCTCGTGAACCGAGAATCAGTAATATAATGATTGGGCCCAATTCCTCTGGGCAGAGCAAACATGGGCCGATGATGATTGTGGGCCGAGGGCCCACTCTTCTGTATTTCGGCCTACTACATTGGGCATGTCATGCTTCTATTTTATTGTCATCATGTTGCTAATTACAATAGATGAGTAGATTTGTGAATATAGTTTACTTGAAAACATTAGAAGCACGTAAAGATAAGAAATAACGTTGACGGAACATAACAAACTAGGATTAGAGGGCATCGTGCCAATGTGTTGTTCTGGGTGTTATTCTCGGTTAGATTCCCGAGATGGTCTTCGGGGGTTAGATTTTTTGGATCCATTCTTTGTTCCGGATTAGATTCTTGAGGTGACCGGTGGTACGATTTTTCTTCATTTTTGTTTCAAATTAGATTTTCGAAGTGATTGATGGTTCTATTTTCATTCACTTTTGTTTTGGGTTAGATTTTCGAGGTGATTGGTGATTCGATTTCCCTTCACTTTTGTTCCGGGTTAGATTCCTAAGGTGGTTAGTGGTTCGATTCTCCTCTATTTTTGTATTTCGGATTCGATTCTTGAGGTAGATTAGATTCTAACTGACTGTCGTGTTGTGTTGTACGTGGGTTTGATTCCCACCGGGCATCGTCTAGATTAAAAGAAATGAATAAAAAATGAAAGTAAAACTCTTTAAGTGTTGTTCTACAGTTTTTGATATATCAACATCTGTTACTAAATTCTGTTGTTTATGCTTTATTTAATGTATTCTGCTCTTATGTCATATCTCCTGTTGTATATGTATTTACCTATAGGTTAGGTTTTTGGATAACTCTTCCTATCGAGTTTTATGAACTCATCGGTGCGATTTCTCTGCCTCTAACATTTCATGCAAGACGTCTTTGAGCTGGAGGAGAATCCATAGAGCAGATGGAGCCGAAGTCATCGATGGAAAAACCATCACCTGACTTCTTTATCCTTAGTTATTTCCTCGTTTAATTTATTTTGGAATAAAACAATGTAAAACTAAAAAAGTATTTTAAGTCATTTCATTTTCAAACTTGGTACTTATCTTTTTAACAATAAAGGAGTTATCTTTTTAACAATTGTTTTTAAAAAAATACATTCAAAGGCTTTAATTAACGATGCCAATTTTCGAGACGTTATATAAAAAATCATTCATTGAATTATATAAAAAAAAAATTATACAGCCCAAAACAGTGCGATAAGCATCTAATTTATGTTGATTGTCACATTTAGAGTGTGTTGGATGAAATCATCATCATTACTATCCTAATTTTGTTTTTTGTTTTTGCCTATATAAGTGCAGTATCCATACTGTACATAAAAATACAAAAATAGCTCATTAAAAAGCACGAAAATAACTAACGTTAAATGTAAGAATTGTTCTAAGAATAGTATTAGATAAAATCATCATCATTACTATCCTAATTTTGTTTCTTGTTTTAGCCCATATAAATGCAGTATCCGTACTATAATTCAAAAATAACTTATCAAAAAGTATGAAAATAACTTACGAATTAGTTGAACGTTAAGAATTATTTTAAGAATAAGTTTGAATGCGAAAGCTTGTAATTGCTTTATTAGTACCTTATTGTAATGAGCAGCTATTACGTACATTTACAACAGGAAAAACATTTTAAAAATGCTGCATTAAATGTTGGTCAATTTATTTGCAAAACTAACAATACTAACCCCAACATCATTAAATTCAAAATTCAATTCACAAAAGAACAAAAACAATACCTGTTGCTAAACATATGCACTTGTTAGCAGTACGCTAAGAATATAAGTGTTGATGTTAATTTTTGTGGGTTTTTAAATTTTTTTTATATAGTATTGAGGTATTTGTTTGATTTTGAGATTACTCCAACTTAATACCGAATAATGATTGGGAATCAATCTCACTGTTCAATTGCGGGGTTTTATTTAAAGTCAGTGCATTTGTCTTGTATGAACATGACCTAATAAGAGTTAATAGTAACTGGAAGATTTCAAACTTGAGATTTAAGAGAGAACATACTTTTAAAGTTTCAACTCTTGATTAATAGGTCAACTCTTTGAAGTTGGTTTTTAATATTTTTAGAACTGTTGTGCCATACACTTTAAACTTTGACTTAAAAGAATATTCCATACGAAAAGTTGGTCCCAAAAAAAATGGTTTTATATGTTCCTATTTCGATAGATTTTGTTCTTCCAAACAACTCCTAAGATCGTACTTCATATGAAATTTTACAAAAAAAAGCTCTATAATTGGATTTGTGGGATTCGAAAAGGCTGTAGTGTATTTTTTTTATAATGCAAGTAAGACGACGTAGTTCTGCTTTTAAAATTATGTCGTTTTGATTCTATGCATTTTGATAACAATTCGTGTGATAAGTTAAAACGACGTAGTTTCGAGGACAAATATGACAAAACAACATCATTTTGCCTGCACTACACGCGCATTACAGGAAAGTGTACTACAACTCTCCTAAATTTGGATTTGTGAAAGCTAGTAAAAATTAAGATGATCCCAAATACACTGTTTAATTTTTTTTGTCCATATTAAATTTTTTAAATTTTGTAAAAAGCGTAATTTTTTAAAAATTTTAAAAATACAATGAAATAATTCTTTTTGGTCAGAATACATAGTCCATCAGGACCCTGATGGCATTTAAAACTGGCATTAAAAACTAGACAATAAGCTGTAGCACGGTATGTGTTTGAGTAATGGTAACTAGGAATACAAATATTTCAGACAAATAAATATAGATGTGTTCAGAACTATTAATTAGATACACGTGAGATTCTCAATAATTTATGAACTCTATATACATCTAACGATTCTAAATACATCTGTATTCGGATGTGTTCGAAAATATCTATATTACTAAATTTTTTGTATTATATTTGATAACAGCTAGCTTTGAGTATTCTCTCTCTTCTTTTGAATATGTTTTGCTATTCATTTTCAGACCATTATTGACTGATGAACGAGCCGAACAAGTCAAAATTATTTGAGTTTTTAGAATTTAAAAATTTAGCAAGTTTCAACAAAATATTCATGCTCATTAGCTTGTTCATTAATCAGGTTATTTTAAATAAGTTTTAATTAAGTTGATATGAGTCTTGAGTTGTTTAATTATTTTACACACTGTAAGTTGAATGAACAGGATAGTAAATTTTTTAAGTTTGATTTCAAAACATAACGAGTTTCAAGCAATGTTGAAGCTTATTAATTTACTAACGAAATAAATTGAGCTCGAATGAGATTTTAACGAGTCAAACATAGACACGACCTCAAGTGATTTTGGTATTTCATTTGCCTTACTTAATGTGTTTAGAGCTAGAGAAAGAAAATTAATTCATAAGTAAAGATTACGGGGAAAGTAAGTTATTTAAGAAAATAAGAAAGATAGTATTGTTGTGCATACTATGATCAATATTTATTGTTTTATTGTCTAATTATTTTTTATGTTTAGTTTTTTTTTTTATAGTTTATTGTTTCGTCTTGACAAGAAATTTAAAAAAAAAAAATTACGTTCAAAATTTAAAAAAAAATCATAAAAGACGAAAATAAGTCAAAACATGGTTTACTTTGATTTGTTTTTCATTTTTAGTGATTTATGTTTAGTTTTAGAACATTATTTTATACTTTTTAGATTTAGATGAACCAATAAATCATATAAAATTAATGCAAGAATAACAAATACAATTTGTTTTGAATAAAGATACAAAATAATTAAAATAATTACGTTAGATCAAATAAACTGAGAAGATAAAAGATAATAAATAATGAATTGGCAAAATAACATAAAAAACTGGATAAAAATTAATGTTAAAACAAAATAATAGTTGGACACAATTATTATTTTTAAATAAAATAGTTTTATTTATATCAAATTTTTGAAAGTACACACATGTCCCAATAGAAACAATAAAAAAAGTAAGTATATGAACCGAATCCAAAAGAATTCATCACAAGACAAACTCAAAGACAATAAAAATTATAGAAAGTTGTATTCTTTTAAAGTTTTTGTTACTATTTTGAAATCATTAAATAAAGTTAACATAATAAAAAAGTAAAAAATATATTTTTTAAAATGTCATCTTTAGTAATTTTTAAAAAATTGTCCGTTATTAGTCTTTAATTAATTGCAAAAGTGGACACAACTATAACATAATCATATTCACGTCATTTTTTAATTAATTATTCATCTTGAAAAAAAATTAAAAAGTAAAAAATATGATTAAAAATATCAAAATTTATTAAAATCATTTAAAAATGACAATTTTTACTGTATTTTGTTTTGTCTCCAACGTCGTCTTATGTAGATTTTTTTATTTTCAATCGATTTTCACTATTTTTTATTTTTATTGTCGAGACAAATAAAAGAATGTAAAAAAAAAAATACAAAAATTGTAAAATACCAAATAGTATTTACTACTAGATTTAATAAAAAAGAAAAAGGTCTAAATTCAGCCCAATAACTAAATTTATTTGTCAAGCGTCTAACCTGGATTTTTTAAATTTTATTTTCTCACATAATAATTGATTTTGCTAACAACTACTTCCGAAGTATCTGTTTAGGAAACAATTAATGATGAAATTTGAGTTTAATAAAAAATTAATTGCATCCAATACCTACTAGATTTTTAGTATAAAATCCATATCATTTAATGCATGATGATGTGATTTTTTTTTCTTTCCAACAATGTCATTTTTCATACAATTTAAAAATTATACTCTTAATCTTTCAATTTACTACAAAAATTTCTCAAAAATATAAATAAAGACTATCGGTTATTTATATGTTTTTCATTCAAAATGATAAATTCCATTTATTTGATAAGAAATTTACTAATCTAAAAAAAAGCACACTAATTTTAAGCTAATAGCATTTCAAACAATAATATGTCTAGTTAAATGACTATAGTTAAACCATAAAAAAACAAAAATAAATATCTAAAAGTACATTTTAAATTTTGAGTAATGCTGTAAATACAGATATTTTGAACACTCCAAACAAAAAATGTATCTGAAATCTTTAAATACGCACGAAATTTTTAATAATTTATAAAACTCATATTAAAAATGCATCTAATAATTTTAGCTACATTTATTTTAATGTGTCCAGAATAAAAAAAAAAAGGTGAGCCGAACGTAACTCCGTCCCTTGTTAAATTTTATTTCCCGACCGAAAACGTATTTTCACTGACTCAACGAGGCAGGACGGACATACCAGTAGTACATACGAATCTACAACAAATTGGAAACAGTCGCCGACTACAATTCTCTCTCTCTCTCTCTCTCTCTCAGTGTCTTTTCACTCAATCGTCGGTACCTTTTAATTGATTGAAATTCATATCCAATTCTCATCGATCAATCAATGGATTGATATCAACGACCTTCGTCAAAAACCGAAGCTTTCTCGCCTGAAGGAAAATGGAGTCGCCGGTGGACCCACTCCTCCTGGAAGATTTCGGCCAGAAGGTTGACCTAACCCGGAGGATCCGAGAAGTGTTGTTGAATTACCCTGAGGGGACTACGGTGTTGAAAGAACTCATACAGAACGCTGACGACGCCGGCGCCACCAAAGTCTGCTTGTGCTTGGACCGGAGGCGTCATGACTCTGACTCACTGTTGTCGGAGAAGTTGGCTCAGTGGCAGGGACCGTCTTTGTTGGCTTATAACAATGCCGAGTTCACAGAGGAGGATTTCGTCAGTATATCAAGGATCGGAGGGAGCAATAAGATCGGTCAAGCTTGGAAGACTGGTCGATTTGGGTAGTTTTCCCAGTTCTTTGGTGTATTTTGTGTATATGACTCTTTTTAGTATAGCTTGTGTTGGCCTTTTAGATTATGATTTCTTTCAAGAATGTTGTATAAAAAGATTAAAAAGAATTGAAAATCTGTTTGCTCCAACTGATTATAAGTTGCGGGAAAAGTTCAACATTTTCAGTTAAATAAGGTTTCAAACGGCTTTTTAAAGCATATGTCAAGAATATCATTTTGTCTCCGCGATGTTTTCTCATGTTAGCCAGCCAAAATATTACATTACAAAGAATGAACAAGCACAACCCTTAGGGCAGTGGTTTAATGTGCAAAAAGGTCATTGATATATGTATGAAACAGGTATAGATAATCTTTCAACTTACTGAAATCCGTGACGTGTATCGAAACTCTATAAAGTTTTTCCCATTATGAGTAATCCAGAGTATATTGAGTGGTGATTAGCAAGACCCTTAATAAAATAGATGAAGAAAATCGCAACTGTTAGTATACATTTGTGTTTCAAAGCAAACGGTGTAAAAACGCTTGGTTGGAATCTGTTAGATCAAGAGTCATAACGTGTTCATTTTCCTTTCCAACTTAGAAAATGACTGTTTGAGTATATATATATGCATAAACATTAGAAAAAGCCGGGGTATCTATGTGTATACTTATTGCTTTAAGTGGTGCTGCCATTGATTTTGTCCATAGGTATTTTAACTTGAAAGAGCATGAGTTTCTTGGCATAGACTTGTTACGTTTTTTAGCAGCTCTATGTGAGCAAAAAAGTTACAAATTCTAGCTTAAGAAATCTCACTTTCGTGGGTCAAATAAGCCTCAAAATGCAAATAAGTGACAATTCGCAATTGATACCTAACCTCATTGGTCAGGTTTTTTTTGAGAAAATAAGGCTACATAAGTTGGGTTATAATTCCCAAATAGAACCCCTAGGTACTCATGTAATCAAGGTAAAGGTTTTAGCTAAGGTATCATACCAAATATCTTAGTTGAAGAGGTTATATGGTAGCCAGAAAGTTGAGCAATGCATTGCCACTAATAAGATGCCTTTTAGGAATAATCATGGAATCCTGGAGACTTAGGAGAAAGATAAAGTGAGCAGCTTGGTTGAGGTGCTCCGCACTCGAATCCCACATTGTTTAGGTAACAAAAAATGTTTGTGTATATAAAGAGTAAACTTTGATATTCAAGTTACACGTATCGTGGTGTTGTCCTTTGGATGTTGCTCAAGTTGGCATGGATTTTACGCTTCTATAACATTGACTTTACAAAAGTTTTATTTGGTTTGAACAACTCCAATGGTCAAACCCAAATTTGAGCATAAAAGATGAAAATATGTTTTGGTAATGATAGGGTTTTGAATTTGAAGGCCTCAAAGTGCCTTGATGAAGTATAAGTTAACCTCATTTCAATTGGAGTTTGAGGAAAGGAGTAGAGACGACGATTGGAGAATTTTTTACTCCAATCTGAGTTTGAATAAAAATTTGATTGAGATTTTTTGAGTTGAATTAAGAGACTGTTTGAGCTGGTAATTATGATCAATTTGGGTGATAAGAAAAGACAGGAAGGAGAAGAACCAGAAATAGGACAAATGATTTAGCCCAAAGGTGGATTGGGCTTAGATTCTGTATTTCTGTTGTTCTAACTTTTAGTTAAATTTGCTTCGAACCTTTGAGGACCTGAGGCTTGAAGTTCAAAATAGCTAATTTTATGTCTTTGGAGATTATGTTTTAGTCCATTTTGTTTCTTAGAATTTCACTACATTAAAAAGAACCAAATTTGGTTTGGTTTACAAAAAGAAGCAACAATTACTATTTCCCTCTAAGAGCTTCCTGGAATATGATCTTGCTAGGGTTCAGGTGAGGCCGTGGCAACTCAATTCCTAATTATGTCTGGTATTGGGATTGGAGTCTTAGAGCACAAGCGTGCACAACTTGAATATAGTGGGATGAGGTTCTAGAAGTTGGATGGTTGTCTAGTTTTTGTCGGAAGTTTTAGCCTTCTGTGTGCAATGATAACTGAAGATCCGCCAGTTTAGCACGTAGTTTTTCACCAAAACTGAAGCTTTTAGTGTAACAAACCATGGTCCTGGTAGAGGGGAGGGGGTTGAACAAAGCCGATGGATTTGCAGGAAGATGTGCAAGTTACCTTAAGGTCCAGTAGGTAGTGGCGTTAGGTTAGTGGGGGCAATATAACACTAAGAAATCTCGAAGATATATTTTAGTTTCGACTTTATGGCTGGCCTATACTATGTTGAATCTTGTTTGGGTTATTTCTATGCTTATTTTATGATCATCTCAATTTAAAACAAGATGATTGTACTTGTAATCATGCCTTTTACATTGTTAAGATTGTAGATTGTCGTGATTTTATACATATCATCTTTATACACTACTACAATTAAATGACTGAGGCTAAAAGTTTGATTTTTTCATAGATATGAATAGCAGGATCAAATACTTCAGCCTCAAAATTCAAAACACATACACAATAACTATACCAGACAAATATATATGAATTCCCAGAGCCTTTTTTGTAGCTTATCAAAACAAAGCCGGATAAAGACAAATAAATAAATTAATGAATGACTAGTTTGTTGTCATAGACCTTTGAAAAGAGACAACAAGTTTTAGGAAATTTCTTTGCCGGCAGCTGCCCCCACTAGGCCTTAATTGGTTCTGCCACTGCCAGTAGGAAAGAAATAAATTCTACAGTTTATAGCGGAATTAGGAAAGAAATAAATTCTACAGTTTATAGTGGAATTAGGAAAGAAATTTACAAGTTAATTGCTTTTTGGTTGGGGTCTATTTTCTTTGCATGTTTCCCATTGGCAGATTTTGAAACGTTTTGCCAAGCCCAATTTTGTTAATTTTTTCTAACTTCAGGTCTCTTAATGTGGCTTGCTAGTTATTTACTGTCGGGCAATGGAGTTGTGCTTCCATTGCTTTGCATATTTTTTTTGCTCTTTTCCTTTATTTTAGGTGTATATTCTATCTTTGACGGTATTTTTATTGCTCTCTTTGTCAGGGTTGGCTTCAACTCGGTGTACCATTTAACTGACTTGCCATCTTTTGTAAGTGGTAAATATGTGGTAATTTTTGACCCTCAGGGTGTTTACCTTCCTAATGTCTCCATAGCAAATCCTGGAAAGCGGATAGAGTATGTTACTTCTTCAGCTATTTCATTGTATAAAGACCAGTTTCTCCCATATTGTGCTTTTGGTTGTGACATGAGAATTCGTTTTCCTAGTACTTTATTCCGTTTCCCCTTGAGGAATGCAGATCAAGCATCTAATAGTAAGCTCTCAAAGCAAGTGTATTCGGAAGACGACATTTCTTCCATGTTTGTTCAGCTCTACGAGGAAGGAGTTTTCACACTACTTTTTCTTAAGAATGTACTCTCTATTGAAATGTATATATGGGACGTCGGGGTCCCTGAGCCAAGAAAGCTCTATTCATGCTCCATTAACTCAGCAAACGATGACACAGTTTGGCATCGCCAGGCACTTCTTAGATTATCCAGGTCAATAGATTCTTCAGACCCTGTGGTGGATGCCTTTTCATTAGACTTCTTGAGCGAGGCAATTGTCGAGTCTCATTCTCAGAAGAGGATGGATACTTTCTATATAGTGCAAACAATGGCATCGGCTACCAGTAGGATTGGTTCTTTTGCTGCAGCTGCATCCAAAAACTATGATATTCATCTGTTACCTTGGGCTTCAGTTGCGGCGTGCATATCAGACAATTCATCCAATGTAATTTTGAATACCTTAATGCCTATTTGAGCACATGCGAGTTGTGTATATATTGCTTTTGCTCAGCATTTAACCTGGTTACCCATCCCGGCTCTTATTTAGTTCTTCATTGAACGTTGTAAAATTTCCACTTTCCACGTGACATATGTCAAACTTGACTTTTAATGTTGGCAAGTGTAGTCCTTGAGCGTAAAATTAGTAGATTCTTCATGATTATAACATATATATTTTTAATATTTTCATGAGGTTGTTTATCAGGTTGGCTCTTGATGTATGCTGGGACACTGGTGGGTAAATTTTCTGTTTAGCATTTGAGTGCTGTTGTGCAATGTGATGAAACGTAACATTTTCCAAAATGCGATAACTTTATTGTTTTGGGCAGTGGAAAGATGTATGCATGAGTAAGATGATATGTAGAACATTTGTGTTGACAAATATAGCTATACGATGAGACCACGTGTATTGCTGTCGATGTGAAATACTTGTGGCCTCTAAACAGAACAGAAATTTGCTTAAATGCATGGATGCAAACATACAAATGGTTTTCGTTTGTTATTATTTTTTAAATTTTTTTGTGAGGGTATGGTGGAAATTGGTGGAGATGGGAGAATTTGTGTGCTACCAACTAGGAGTTACGTATCAATCTAGTGCATCTGGTGGAGATGGAAACTGGTTTTTGTTTTGTTTTAGTTTTTTTTTTAAAAATTTTGTGAGGGTATGGTGGAAACTGGTGGAGATTTGGAGAATTTGTGCGATACCAGCTAAGAGTTACTTATCAATCTGATGCAACAGGGACCAATGCAATATATGAGCATAACTGAAAGTTTTATCACTCAGACAAAGCAATTTTATAATTGTAGCAATTGAGTGAGAGTGGTTTCCATCCCAAGTTTCTAAGAGAAATCCAGGCAGAACTGAGAAAAACAGGATCCTCTCCCTGTTCTCATCTTGGCTGAGGCTTCTGTCAGAACCGCTTTGTGAATCAGGAATTTGCTGCTTCTGTCCTTTCTTTTTTTAATTAATGTATCTGATAGGCAGCGAATATTGGAAGGAAATAATCCTATGTTTCTTTATTTATGTTTGGTGATAAATAAGTAACAAGATGACAAAGATGATGCAGTTTCATACTGAAATATCGGACTTTCCAACACCGGTAGGTGATTGGTCTATCCTTACTGATCTAGGAATTAAGTAGCTGACTTGTGGAAGTGTCATCTGGAGCTCTAATGCAAGCGGTCATTAGTGTGTGGCTAGGGAAGTGGTTTTTAATCATAGACAGAATGACATGGACTGGCAGTGCATGTTTCTGCATTTGTGCATTCGACTGAGTTGAAATTAAGATCCCGTACACTGCTTCTTCTACTTGCGGAAGTGGCCTACCTTTCTTTTCTAGAAATTTCATTGGTTGCTTATCAGTTCAAATTCTGATTTGTTTCATTGTGCTGGTGAACAGGATGACATTCTTAAGCTTGGACGAGCATTTTGTTTCCTTCCTTTGCCTGTAAGAACTGGAATGACTGTCCAAGTTAATGGACACTTTGAGGTTTCGTCAAACCGTCGCGGCATTTGGTATGGAGCCGATATGGACAGAAGTGGCAAAATCCGTTCTCTCTGGAACAGACTTCTTTTGGAAGATGTGGTGGCCCCAACTTTCTCACAATTGTTGCTTGGGGTGCAAAGGTTACTAGGTCCTACAGATTCCTATTATTCTTTATGGCCCAGTGGCTCCTTTGAAGAGCCATGGAGTTTTTGTGTTGAGCATATTTACCAGAACATTGGTAATGCTCCTGTCTTGTATTCCGAACTTGAAGGAGGGAGATGGGTTTCACCATTGGAGGCTTTTCTTCATGATGAGGAATACTCTCGAAGTAAGGAACTTGGGGAGGCTCTTGTACAACTTGGAATGCCTGTAGTTCATTTGCGGAAAGATTTGCTTGATATGCTCTTGAAATCTTCGTGTAGTTTTCAGCAGAAAGTGGTTACTCCTGATTCTGTACGGCATTATCTTAGGGAATGCAGAAATTTAACCACCCTAAGCAGATCATACAAGCTTGTATTGTTGGAATATTGTCTTGAAGACCTGCTTGATGATGATGTTGGTAGGCATGCATATAACCTGCCTTTGCTCCCCTTGGCAAGTGGTGACTTTGGATTGGTGTCTGATGTCTCCAAAGGGATTTCTTACTTTATCTGCAATGATTTGGAATATAAGCTTATTCAACAAATCTCAGATAGGATAATTGATCGCAACATTCCTCCCACCCTATTTGGCAGGCTGTCATCTATTGCGAAGTCCTCAAAGGCGAACATTATTGTTTTCAATGTTGATTATTTCCTCCAGTTTTTCTCTAAATTCATACCTGCTGAATGGAAATACAACAGTAAAGTGTTTTGGGATCCAAATTCTAATATTAACCATCCAACTTTATCATGGTTTATTTTATTTTGGGAGTATCTTCGAGATTGGTGTGAGAGGTTGTCTTTGTTTGGTGATTGGCCTATCTTTCCATCCCTTTCTGGGCATCTTCACAGACCTTCATTGGAGTCAAAACTGTTGAATGTGGAGAAGTTGTCTGATACGATGCAAGACATTCTTGTTAAAATAGGATGTAAGATTCTAAGCAACAGTTACGGGGTTGAACATCCAGAATTATCTTATTATGTGAGTGATTCTGATGCTTTTGGTGTTTTGGAATCAATCTTGGATGTTGTCTCTTCAGATAATAGCATCATGCATACATTTCACTCTGTTAAAGCAGAAGAGAGGGACGAGCTTCGTCAATTTCTCCTGGATCCGAAATGGTATATGGGAAGCCACTTATCTCATTCTTACATATGGAACTGTAAGAGGCTGCCTATTTATAGGGTCTATGTTGAAGAATCTTCTCAAGCCATACTGTATTCAGATTTGGGAAACCCTTGCAAGTACTTACCACCGAGGGATGTTCCTGAGTGCTTCCTTGGTGCTGAATTCATTTATAGTTCATCAAATACTGAAGAAGAGGTCTTAAATAGATATTATGGAATTGAGCAAATGAGGAAGGCGAGTTTTTATAAGCAGCATGTTTTGCATAAAGTTAAGGAGTTGCAACCCGAGGTTCGTGACAGCATCATGCTTTCGCTTCTAAAGGAGCTCCCACAATTATGTGTGGAGGATGAATCATTCAGAGTTTGTCTGAGAAGTTTGGAATTCGTCCCAACATCTAATGGTTCTTTGAAGTCTCCCGCTGCACTATATGATCCCCGTAATGAAGAATTATACGCTCTATTAGACGATTCCGATAGTTTTCCCTTTGGTGTTTTCCAAGAATCAGGCATTTTGGACATGCTTCAAGGTTTGGGACTCGGGACAGCTGTGTCTCCTGTGGCTGTCATACAAAGTGCTCGACAGGTGGAGCGGTTAATGCATGAGGATCAACAGAGGGCATATTTGAGAGGAAAAGTACTTCTTAACTACCTTGAAGTAAACGCATTGAAGTGGGTAACAAATCCACCAAACAACGATCAAGGAACATTGAATAGAATGGTGTCGCGAGCTGCCACTGCATTCAGGCCTTACAACTTAAAATCTGACATGGAGAAAATCTGGAATGATCTCCGGATGATTTCCTGGTGCCCAGTTCTTGTTTCTTCCCCTTATCAAGCTTTACCATGGCCTGCCGTTTCGTCGATGGTTGCTCCTCCTAAGCTTGTAAGGCTCTACAGAGATTTGTGGCTTGTTTCAGCTAGCATGCGGATACTTGATGGGGAATGTTCATCCACAGCCTTATCACAGCAGCTTGGCTGGTCTTCTCCACCTGCAGGTAGTGTAATTGCTGGCCAACTTCTCGAGCTTGGAAAGAATAGTGAAATTGTGACTGATCAGTTGCTGAGGCGGGAGTTGGCCCTAGCAATGCCAAGAATATACACCATACTTCTTGGCATGATGGGTTCTGACGAGATGGATGTTGTTAAGGCAGTTCTAGAAGGGTGCCGCTGGATTTGGGTGGGGGATGGATTTGCAACCTCTGATGAGGTTGTTCTTAATGGTCCTCTTCATTTGGCTCCTTACATACGTGTTATACCTGTTGATTTAGCAGTTTTTAAGGATTTATTTCTGGAGCTTGGAATTCGGGAATTCTTGAAACCCAGTGATTACGCCAATATATTATGCAGGATGGCTACGACAAAAGGCTCCACACCCCTTGTTGCGCAGGAAATCCGGGCTGCTATATTGATAGCACAACATCTGGTTGATGTTCAGTCTAATGAAGCAGAAATTAAGATTTATTTACCCGAAGTGTCGGGTAGACTGGTTACTTCTACTGATTTAGTTTATAATGACGCTCCCTGGTTGCTTGGCTCAGAAGAGCCCAATAGCTCATTTGGAAATGCATCTGTTCTGGCTTTAACTGCAAAGAGAACTGTTCAAAGGTTTGTGCATGGGAACATATCCAATGATGTGGCAGAGAAGCTTGGCGTTCGTTCACTTCGGAGAACGTTACTCGCTGAGAGTGCTGATTCCATGAATTTAAGTTTATCTGGTGCTGCGGAAGCATTTGGACAGCATGAAGCCTTGACAACTAGACTGAAACACATACTTGAAATGTACGCAGATGGACCTGGGATTCTATTTGAGCTTGTTCAGAATGCTGAAGATGCGCGAGCTTCTGAAGTAATATTTCTTTTGGATAAAACACAGTACGGGACTTCATCACTTCTCTCTCGTGAGATGGCAGATTGGCAGGGTCCCGCTTTGTACTGTTTTAATGACTCTGTTTTCAGCCCCCAAGATTTATACGCGATCTCACGTATTGGTCAGGAAAGTAAGTTAGAGAAGCCCTTTGCAATTGGAAGGTTTGGACTAGGGTTTAATAGTGTCTATCATTTTACAGACATCCCCACGTTTGTTTCTGGGGAAAACATAGTCATGTTTGATCCTCATGCTTGTAACTTGCCTGGGATCTCTCCATCTCACCCTGGTCTCCGGATTAAATTTGTTGGCAGAAGGATTTTGGAGCAATTTCCTGATCAATTCTCCCCTTTCCTACATTTCGGCTGTGACTTGCTGCATCCATTTCCTGGTACGCTCTTCCGATTTCCCCTCAGGAGTGGAACTGTTGCCTCCCGAAGCCAAATAAGGAAAGAAGTTTATGCACCTGATGATGTCTTCTCACTCTTTTCTTCTTTTTCTGAGGTTGTTTCTGAGACACTCCTATTTCTACGCAATGTAAAAACCATCTCCATTTTTGTCAAAGAAGGAGCTAGCAATGAAATGCAACTTCTACATCGCGTCCACAAGCATAGTGTTCGTGATCCTGAAGCGGAAGCCAGTAATAATTTGTTTGGCTTTATGCATGGTAATCAACAAGATGGAGTGGATAAGGACCAGTTCCTTAACAAACTGAGCAAATCTGTTGATACAGTTTTGCCATGGCAATGTCAGACGGTTGTGGTGAGAGAGGAAAGTTTAGCTGGGGGTGAAGAATCACACCTGTGGATAACTAGTGAATGTCTAGGCAGTGGGTTTCTTAAGGACAACCCAGCAAAAGTTGATAACAAGTCTCATAAATTTATTCCCTGGGCTTGCGTTGCTTCACATTTACATTCTGCGAAGGCGGATAAAGAATTCAGTGATATACCAAACACTGAGGAACCTAGCATCATTATTCCCGATATCCTTAAAGTTCCCATCGCTTCTATTCAAGATAGAAAGAATTTTGATGGTCGTGCCTTCTGCTTTTTACCACTTCCTATAAACACTGGTCTTCCAGTGCATATCAATGCATATTTTGAATTGTCATCAAACCGGAGGGATATTTGGTTTGGCAATGACATGGCAGGGGGTGGGAAGAAACGTTCCGACTGGAATATATACCTTCTTGAAGATGTTCTTGCTCCAGCTTATGGTCACTTGCTTGAGAAAATTGCCTCACAAATTGGTCCATGCAATTTCTTCTTTTCGCTGTGGCCAATGGCGGTAGGATTAGAACCTTGGGTATCAATGGTGCGGAGACTTTACCTTTTTATTGCTGACTTCGGACTTCGTGTATTTTATACGAAAGCCAGAGGGGGACAATGGATCTCAACCAAACAAGCTATTTTTCCTGATTTTACTTTTAATCAGACTGATGAGCTGGTTGAGGCATTATCAGATGCTGGTTTACCTGTAGTGACTGTTCCTAAGCCGCTTGTGGAGAAATTTATGGAGTTCTGCCCATCATTGCATTACCTAACACCTCAATTGTTGCGAGCACTGTTGATTCGACGGAAGCGTGGATTTAGGAACAGGGAATCAATGATCTTAACCCTTGAGTATTGCTTACTCGATATAAGAGTTCCTTTCCAGTCTGATACTTTGTATGGTTTACCTTTGGTACCTCTTTCTAATGGTTTATTCACGACATTTGAAAAACAAGGGGTGGGTGAAAGAATATACGTTACACGTGGAGATGAGTATGGTCTTCTTAAGGACTCAGTCCCCCATAAACTTGTCGAATTTGGAATCTCCGATACTCTTCACGAGAAGTTATTTGGTCTAGCAAGAAGTGAGAACTTTAATGTTTCTCTTTTGACATGCGATTTGCTTGAGAAGCTCTTTCCAAGATTACTTCCTCCAGAGTGGCAGCATGCTAAACAGGTAACTTGGGTCCCTGGTGTTGAAGGCCAGCCTAGTCTGGAATGGATGAGATTACTATGGGGTTATCTAAAGTCGTCTTGTGATGATCTGTCAGTATTTTCTAAGTGGCCAATTTTGCCTGTTGGGAAGGATTCTCTTTTGCAGCTTGTTGAGAATTCAAAAGTGATTGAAGATGGTGGTTGGAGTGAGAACATGACTTCTCTGTTGCTCAGAGTAGGTTGCCTAATCTTGAGGAGTGACCTTGTAATAGAACATGCCCAATTGAAAAGTTATGTGCAGCCTCCAACTGCCACTGGCCTTTTAAATGCGCTATTGGCGGTTGCTGGTAGGCCAGAGAACATTGAGGGGCTCTTCAGAGATGCATCAGAAGGTGAGATGCATGAACTTCGGAGTTTTGTTCTCCAGTCCAAGTGGTTTAGTGAAGAGTCAATGGAGGCTATGCATTTTGATATCATCAAACAGCTTCCTATTTTTGAGTCCTTCAGGAGTAGAAAACCAGTTTGTTTGAGCAGACCTATGAAATGGCTTAAACCAAATGGTGTGTGTGAGGATCTTCTAGATGATAACTTTATACGCACAGAATCGGATAAAGAAAAAACCATTCTGAGAGATATTTTGGGGATTAGGGAACTTTTGAGGGCTGAATTTTATAAAGATTGTGTGCTCAATCGCATGCCTCAATTTATGTCGCATCAGGAAACTCTCTTGGCCATTCTACGGGATGTTAATGTTTTAATTGCAGAAGATAACTCTGTCAGAACAGCAATTTCCAGTACAGCTTTTGTGTTGGCACGCAATGGATCCTGGAAAGAGCCGTCCAGGTATGTATTGATTTCTAATGATCCATATGTTGGATTGGCACTGCTATAAATGATTATTTGAAATCTCGAAGATGCTTTTCGGGAAGAATAGATGAAGTCATGCAATCCTATGGTGTTTCTTTCTCTTGCTGTTATCATCGTGGTGCCTGATGTTTGTAAACTTAAACAACGTCACCTGGTCCAGGAATTTATACTGTTTCTCAGTGTTTGTATGACCGCTAATAGATGGGAAAAGGCTTTGTTGTATAGAAGTTGCTGCTAATGTGTACCATACATCTAATGGTTTTCTGCTTCCATTATTGGTGCCTTCTGCTTAGTGGATAACCAATTGTTATCAATGTGCTAGAAATTTTGTTGAATCTGTTACTTGAACTTCACTTTTCGTTCTTGTGTTGCATCATCTCATGCCATGCTCTGTCATTTGCCATTTTCCATTTGCCATGCAGATGCATATGGTGATGCAGGTGAACTAAGTTGAACTGAATACAGTCAGAGCTATTTCATTACCTTTAGGTTGTGTTTGGTTTAGATGGAATCAGCATTGGAATGGAATTGGTTTTCGAATGGAATCTCAATTCTCATGTTTGGTTCATCAATCAATAAAGGAATGAGCATTCCAATTGAAATGATCATTCACTTAAATGAAGGAATAACCATGCCATTAAAAAAACTCAAGAATTGTAATTCCATTCCATTAGCATATGTTTCTAGCATACCATACGTGAACATTAGAACAAGAGTTCGTTTTTTGGACGGATTTATGTTTAAAGGTCTAATAATTAGATAGAATGTGATTTTCTGTTATTAATTCTCAGCCACAACCAAACATGGGAATAATATCATTCTAGCCTAGCTTCTATTCTAGTGAACCAAACCCAGCCTTGGTGCATCCCCCACCCCCACCTCAATCCCCCCACATCTCTCTTCTTCTTTATGCATCAAATATAGTGCCTCCATATTCATGTTTTGTGTCCTCATATCATCTAATACCCTCATGAAGCCAAATGAGATTGGCTTGTCTAACATCACTTTCTAAGTTAGAATGTTTGAGGTTCCAAAAGAGGCCTCAGTGATCATTTAACTCTTACGTTAACTACTCCCTCCTTTCCATTTTGTCGGTCTTTCCAATTTGGGATGCCCAAAACGCATGTCCACTTTGAAATGTCAAACAATGACACCTTTTACTTTTCTCAAATGATCCCTTACAACCAGTTATGAATACTTGCAGAAGTGGGGATGAAGGGAAACTTTCCAGTTGTCAATCAATACCTTTTGATTTGAATTCAAATGTGTTATGTACACGTACACTTAAAAAGTTGGAACACCAAAAAGAGACATTGTTGGACAGAGGGAAATTATGTCTAGCATGCTGAGCTGCTACGAACAACTTGAATAACTTGCATCCCATAGACAACTGCAGTGCATGAAATGAAGGAGGAAAAAAGTACCCGTGGAAGGATTTCAGCGAGTGCTAATGAGTTGAAAAGTTTAATACCTTGCCTGCTAAACCCATTTAGCTAGTCAACTTCTATTTCATTTTTGAGCATCCAATAAGTTAATCCTTGTTCCCCCTTTTTTTGGGAATTATGTGCAGAAGTAATTATATTTCTTTTGGCAGGTTATATGATCCTCGCGTTCCTGAGCTACAGAAAGTGCTGCACAGGGACGTTTTCTTTCCTTCAGAGCAATTCTCAGATTCTGAAACTTTGGAGACCCTAGTTAACCTTGGACTTCGACAAAGCTTGGGTTTTACTGGTTTGCTTGATTGTGCTAGGTCTGTTTCCATGTTACATGACTTGAAAGACTCAGAAGCAGTCAATCATGGGAGGAGGTTACTTGTTTGTTTAGATGCAATAGCATTCAAGCTCTCAACACACGAAGACCAGAACAACCGTGGTAATGAGCTTAGAAGTGGTGTTGAATGTCAGAACAGCAGTGCTGCTGATGGTGAAACAGAGAAGTGCTTTCGACAGATATCTGATAATTGCTTCGAAGATGGTCTGGATGTTGACTCATTTATGGGAAACTTGATTGGCGACAGTCCAGGAGAAGAATTTTGGTCAGAGCTGAAAGCCATAGCCTGGTGTCCTGTTTGCGCTGATCCTCCACTTTTGCAGGGACTTCCGTGGTTAGGGTCAAGTCATTCAGTTGCAGCTCCAGTGACTGTGAGACCTAAATCACAGATGTGGTTGGTTTCATCTAAGATGAACATACTACATGGCGAATGCCGCTCAATTTACCTACAGCATAAACTTGGTTGGATGGATCTGCCAAGCGTAGATGTTTTATCGACACAATTAATTGGCCTTTCCAAGTCCTATGCCCAGCTCAAGTTACATTCTACTGAGAAACCTGATTTTGATGCTGCACTTCAGAAGGAACTTCCTTTTCTTTATAGAAAACTACAAGAATTCATTGGTACTGATGATTTTGTGCTTCTAAAATCTGCATTGAATGGTGTTTCTTGGGTTTGGATAGGAGATGATTTTGTATCCCCAAATTCACTGGCATTTGATTCGCCTGTTAAATTCAGTCCTTATTTGTACGTGGTGCCTTCGGAGTTATCTGAATTCAGAGATTTGCTTCTGGCATTAGGTGTTAGACTCAGTTTTGATGTTCCCGACTATCTTCATGTGCTACAAAGCTTGCAGGTGGATGTGAAAGGGTCCACACTGTTATCTGATCAATTGAGTTTTGTCAATTGTGTCCTAGAAGCTGTTGCAGACTGTTACTCTGACAAGCCATTTGAGGCTTCTAATACTCCTCCATTAATTCCAGATTCTTTTGGTATTTTGACTTGTGCTGCAGATCTTGTTTATAATGATGCATTATGGTTGGAGAACACCCTTGTTGGGAGACGTTTTGTACATCCAAGTATCAGTAATGATCTGGCAAATAGGTTGGGGGTTCAGTCACTTCGTTGCCTCTCCTTGGTCAGTGAAGAATTGACTAAAGATTTACCATGCATGGACTATGCTAGAATTTGCGAGCTCCTGACATTGTATGGAAACAGTGAGTTTTTGTCGTTTGACCTTCTTGAGTTGGCAGATTGCTGCAAAGCAAGAAAGTTCCACCTAATATTTGACAAGAGGGAACATCCACGTCAGTCTTTATTGCAGCATAATCTAGGTGCTTCTCTAATTCTGGTATTTGTTGTTGCATTATGTGTCAATATTACAGGTAGGATAATGAAATAGAGTTGGCTACCTTCCGAGCCCTAGTGAGACCTAAATTAACTGTTTTTTGGTTTGTTATATGTCCACATATCTGTTCCATATGTATACAGTTACGCTACGCTGGCTTATGATAAATGTCCAACTTAGTTGCAGACCTGTCTATTTGAATGAAAGTCTGAAACTTCTTTAGGTTTGCTGTGATGTAACTACTACATGTTCGGTGATGGTAGTTAACTTTGCTCATTGGTGGATTATGTCTCTAGCCTTTTGTGAGTCTTCTTTTTCTTGCAGCTTCTCAAGTCTTAAAACACTGGAATTTTTTTCTGAATCAGGTGAATTTCAAGGGCCTGCCCTTGTAGCCATCTTGGAAGGTGTCAGCTTGAGTAGGGAGGAGTTGAGCAACCTTCAGTTTCTTCCTCCTTGGAGATTGCGTGGTGATACTCTTAACTACGGTTTAGGTCTGATTAGCTGTTTCCACATTTCTGATCTCCCATCAGTTGTGTCTGGTGGCTGCCTTTACATGTTTGATCCTCGGGGACTGGCCTTTTCTGTGCCTTCAAGTTCTGCTTCCGCAGCAAAAATGTTCTCCTTGACAGGTAATTTGATAATATGCTTGCATGCATTCATTATCTTCACCTCTTGGAGTATAAATGTAGAGTGTACTGCATGGTTGTGTATTTGACATTGTTGGGCTATAATTGGTGGGGCCCTTTGGTTAGACAATGGTGGAAGACAAAGAAACTTAGCGTTTGAAGTTCCTAATGCGAGGTATAGACTTTTCATTGATTAAGCAATTTGTGTGGTAAACTTATCTTCTACTGCCCTACCCCACACAGTCAAACCCGGGCAAATAATACCTTTCTTAAAATTTCCTTAAGCCGTATAAAGAATAGAGAGTGGCATGTCTTATTTTGCGATGTTGGAAAGCATGCCCTAATCTCAATTGAAGTCCGAGTGATTGCTCCCTCTAGTTGCATTAGTTGGTTGATAAAGCATTACCACTATACAAATATACTTTATCTGTGTAAGTCATTTTTTCTGCTCGTTTGTAGTCATTACTTGGCGTGGTCTATTTTCTAAACTTGCTATTTTTCTTTTTTTTATGATGGAAATTGATCACTTTGCCATATCTGTTCAGCCTCCAAGAGCATTTAAGAAATGACAGTGTCCCTAATCTGGTATCAGGTACTAATTTGATGGAGCAATTTCATGATCAGTTTAATCCCTTGTTGATCAGCCGAAGCATGCCATGGTCGTCATCAGATTCTACTGTCATCCGAATGCCTCTGTCATCCAAGGGCATGAAAGATGGATTTCGGTGTGGATTAAAGAGAATAGAAGATATATTCGAAAAATTCATGGAGCATGGTTCCAAAATTCTCTTATTCTTAAAGTCGGTTTTGCAGGTAAGATCAGATATTAAATATTTCTTGGTAGTTGCCTCTATGCAGCCACTGCTTACCTGGAGGTTAGAGAAATACCCTCATTTAAAGAAATTTAATAGAAGAGTATTTGATTAATCAAAGCATTTATTAGAAGAGTAATGCTAGGAACACACACTCCAGACACAGATGTGTCTCGAGCTGTTGGATGAACGTGCCCCAACGTGCATCCAACAGCTCCAGACACATCTGCGTCCGGAGTGTATGTGTTATGAAGGTTTATTGAAGGAAAAAGTGTTTAGGGTTTTTTGTTAAAGAAACCCTAACACTATTACTCTTATTTATATTATGTAACTACATATTACATTATGTAATTACCCAATGTGGGATTACGGTTAACTATTATTCTAACACTTCCTCTCAAGCTGGAAAATAAATATCGTAAAGACCCAGCTTGTTATATAGCAACTCTAACCGTGGTTTGAACAATGACTTAGTAAACATATCTGCCAACTGGACACCTGTAGAGACGAATGGAGTAGCTATTACAGCATCGGTTAATTTCTCGCGTGCTAGATGACAATCGACTTCACTATGTTTGGTCCTCTCATGAAATACGGGATTTGATGCAATGTGAATAGTAGCTTGATTATCACAGTTTAGAGGCTTAGGCAACTGCAGACTATATCCTATCTCCTCAAGAAATGATCGCAACCATACAATCTCACATGTGGTGTGTGCCATAGCTTTATACTCTGCTTTTACACTAGACCGGCAACCACTGTCTGCTTCTTACTCTTCCAATTGACAAGATTTCCACCCAGAAATACACAATATCCAGTAATGGACCTTTTATCAGATGATTTTCCAGCCCAGTCAGAATCAGTGAATGCCTTAAGCCGTAGGTGTCCATTAGTTTGATAAAGTAAACCAAGTCCTGGATGCGACTTAAGATACTTCGTAATTTAGAGAACTGCCTCCCAATGTGGATGGCGGGGAGCAGACATGAACTAACTTACTACGCTGACTATAAACGAGATATCCGGTTGTGTAATAGTAAGATAATTTAACTTACCAACCAACCAGCGATACTGATCAGGATTAGGGAGTAACTCCCCTTGGTTAACACATAATTTGATGTTGGGATCCATAAGAGTTGCAACATGCTTAGTTCCCAACAAACCTGTATCCTCAAGAATATCTAGCACATACTTTTGTTGGGATAAGCTACTACCGTCTTTGGATCACGCCACCTCGATACCTAAGAAGTATTGTAGTTTTTCCAAATCCTTGGTGTGGAACTGCTGATGTAAGAAGGTTTTGAGATTATCAATGCCGCGCTGGTCATCTCTGGTAATAGTAATGTCGCCCACATAGACAATTAATAATACGTTCTCCCGATCAGAAGTAAGAGAGAGCACAGAATGATTAGACTGACTGCGATGCATGCCAAATCGTAGTACTGCATCACTGAATTTTCCAAATCAGGCTTTAGGAGATTGTTTAAGTCTGAGCTTTGCGAAGACGACAAATTTGGTGACGCCCTTGAGCAATAAACTTAGGTGGTTTCTCCATATAAACTTCCTGTTGGAGATCCCCATGTAGAAAGGCATTTTTGACGTCCAACTGGAATAACGGCCAATCAAGAGTCGCAGCGAGGGAAATAAAGACCCAAACTGAACCAAGTTTGGCAACAGGCAAAAATGTCTCGGAATAGTCAATACCATAGGTTTGGGTGTAGCCTTTGGCAACAAGGCGGGCCTTATAGCGCTAAAAAGTACCTTGCCGCCACTCAGACACAGATAAGGCTTCCTAAACAGTGTTAGGAACAAAAGTGGAGGAAACAGAAGAAGTAAAAGCACGAAGGGATGGAGACAAGTGATCATAGGAAACAAATTGGGCAATAGGATGAGAGGTGTAAGAGCGAATACCTTTGCGAAGAGCTATAGGTTGATTATCCGGATCTCGTAGCGGAGGTGAAGATGGCATGACGGGTTGAGGTGGTGCTTCAGACGGTAATGGCATTGGCCGAACTGGGGGCCGACGAATATATATCTGCAAGGGTTTAGGAGGACCAGAAGGTATAACTATAGGGAACACAGAATGAGGTGCAGGAAGATCATCGGCAGTGAGGGGACTCGAAAAGAAGGGTAATGACTCATTAAAGGTAACATTAGCACATACAAAATGACGCCGTAAGGATGGGGAGTAACATTTATAACCCTTTTGAGTCTAGGAGTAACCAAGGAAGATACACGGAATGGATTGAGGATCAAGTTTATCCCAGTCATAGTCAAGAGAATGAACATAACATGTGCACCCAAAGATCCGAGGAGGTAAAGGGTGGAGAAAACGGCCAGGAAGCAAGACCTGGTAGGGTATTTGACCACCGAGGATGGTAGAAGGCATTCGATTGATTAGATGACAAGCAGGAGGACAACGTCACTCCAGTCAGATTTGGGGACCTGCATGTGGAACAACAGTGCTCGTATAACTTAAGAAAAATAACGGATTTTGCATTCGGCAACCCCATTCTGTTGTAGAGTTCGAGCACAAGAGAACTGGTGAAGAATGCCATGATCATCAAAGAATTGAGAGAGGGTAGTGTGGAAAAATTCACGTGCATTATCAGACCGAAAGATACAAATACAAGTATTAAACTGAGTCTTTATTTTCATATAAAATGATTTAAAAATATATTGCAACTTGGATTGTTCCTTCATAAGATAGAGATAAATAACACGAGATAAATCATCCACAAAGATAACATAATACTGAAAACCAGAAATGCTAGGAACCCGCATAGGACCCCAGATGCCGGAATGTACTAACTGAAAAGGTTGGGACACACGACTCTCAATGCGAGGATAAAAAGACACCCTATCGTGTTTACTAAACTCACAGGCCTCACATGGTAAGACCTGAACACTATGACATGAAGGTACTAACTGTTTCAATCTCTGAAGTAATGGGTGACCAAGATGACAATGGTGTTGATGGGGTGACTCTGATGACTGAAGAGCAACGGAGTTGGTAGGGGCACCATCAGTGAGATAATAAAGGCCACCACATTCAGCACCGCCATTAATTTTCCTCCCCGTCTTGAGATCCTAAAACACACACCCATGAGGCAAGAATGTTACCGAATAATGTAAGGACTTTGTAAGTTTACTAACAGACATAAGATTAAAAAGAAAACGAAGAACATGTAAGACAGAATCTAAGGTAATAGTAGAAGTGACAGGGATGGAACCAAAGTCGGCAATTACAGTGGTAGAACCATCGGCTAAGGTAACATGAGATGGTGTGCTAGTAGACTGGCAGCCAGAAAGGAGAATAGAGGTACTAGTCATGTGATCTTGTGCACCCGAGTCAATAACCCATGGAGTAGAAGGAAGAGAGGAGGCAACACAAGCCACAGAAGGACCGGTCTGAGCAAGCGTAGCAGTGGAAGATGAAGTAGAACCAGCCGATTGAGACTGAATGGACATAAGGCGCTGGTATTCTTTCGCA
>JABCMJ010014941.1:0-23421 GCA_014822125.1 Arbutus unedo | reverse complement strand
AAATATGTACAAGCTTGCGAGAAGTGTCAAAAGTTTGCCCCAATCACCCATCTTCCTGTTGCCGACCTAGCACCGCTCACCAGCCTTTGGCCCTTTGCTCAATGGGGCCTAGACATCGTAGGCCCACTTCCTAAAGCCACTAGGGAAAGGAAGTATTTTATGGTCGGCACAGATTATTTTACAAAGTGGATAGAAGCAGAACCCCGAGCCAAAATCACAAAAAAAATATTGAGCGTTTTGTTTGGCAAAACATCATCACCCGATTTGACATCCCATACGCAATCGTCTCGGATAATGGAACCCAATTTCAAGAGAAGTTCAAGGCCTTCTGCTCACAATATCAGATCTGCAATTACTATGCCTCAGTGGCATATCCTCAATGCAATGGTCAAGCAGAAGCCTCAAATAAGACGATACTAGGAGGTATCAAGAAGCGACTAGAGAAAGCCAAGGGCAAATGGGTAGAAGAATTACGTTTGGTCTTCTAGGCATATAGGACCACGCCACACCGATCTAAGAGAGTCACCCCGTATTCACTTGCATATGGCACTGAGGCTATCATTCCTCTTGAAATTGGCCTCCCAACTATCCGAACCGAGTTAATGAAGTAAGGGGGAAACGATCAGGTTTTAGCAGTAGAGCTTGATCTCGCCAAAGAGAAACGGGAATGAGCTATGATCAGATAAGCCTCTTATCAGTCTATCCTTTCTAGATCACATAACAAGAGAATCCGTCAAAGAGAATTTGAACTCAGCGACCTAGTGCTCCGCAAAGTCATGGGTAACACAAAGAATCCAACTGATGGAGAACTTGGGGCTAACTGGGAAGGCTCCTACAAAATTGTAGGACAACTTGGGAAAAGCGCCTACAAACTCCAAGATCTTGACGACAAAGAAGTTCCATGTACTTGGAATATTTCAAGCCTTAAAAACTTTTACCAGTAGAATCATCTTTTTCACGAATTTATTATGTTTACCGAACTCCATTGTGATGAATAAAAGCACCATTTTTCGTTCATTCATTGGCAAATATTCAGTAAGGCTGTAAATGTCATCGTTTCCATCACTGCCTTACTGGGGGGCAAGAAAGACAATTCCCGAACATAGTCGAGAAGAGTATGTTTAAGCTCAAACTTGAGAAAAACTTGAGATAAGTTCAACACTTGAGAAGAGTTAGACCCCCGAGCGTACTTGAGAAGCATAAACTCTTAAACGTTTGAGATAAGTTCAAATTTGAGAAAGGTTTGAACTCCCGAGCATACTTGAGAAAAGTACGTGTCTAAACTTTTGAAAAGTTTAAACAATCCGAACAAACTTGAGAAAAGTTTGAGATAAGTTCAAACTTGAGAACGGTTTGAACTCCCAATCATACTACGAAGGAGTATGGGTTAATACTTGAGAAAAGTTTAGCATCCGAGCAAATTTGAAAAAGAGTTGAGAAAAGTTCAACACTTGAGAAGAGGCAAACTTGAGAAAAGTTTGAGAAAAGTTCAACGCTTGAGAAGAATTTTGAACTCCCGACGATACTACAGAGGAGTTTGGGCTAATACTTGAGAAACGTTTAGCACCTAAACAAACTTGAGAAAGGTTTGAGAAAAGTTCAACACTTGAGAAGAGTTCTGAACTCCCAACCATACTCCAGACGAGTATGGGCTAATACTTGAGAAAAATTTAGTATCCGAGCATACTCGAGAAGAGTATGAGTTTAAACTTGAGAAAAGTTTATAAACAAAATATACTTGAGACAAGTTTGGCTCGAGAAGAGTATGAGTTTAAACTTAAGAAAAGTTTATAAACAAAATATACTTGAGACAAGTTTGGCTTGCTTGAAAATAGTATGAGGTGAATTGACAATAAATGCATATCAAAGACAGTGTCATTCAACATCAAGCTCAATACTAAGAAAGAAGAGTATCATTCAACAGTCAAGCAGTGTGGCAATCAAAGGCCATCTAAAAAGTGTGCAACAAGAGTACAGACCAAATAAACAGAGAAAAGCACAACTAAAACAAAAAAAAAAGAAAGGTCCTAGACGTCAACACGAGCCAAATTCGGCATCCAAGTCGGTAGCAAGAGGCACTATTGTGTACAACGGCGACTCCTTGAGGACATCGTAAGCCTTCAGAGTAGCCTTCCATCCCTGAGCAACAAAATCTGCCTTGATTTCTGGCATTTGATTCTCAATGAAGTCAACCATGGCATTAGACATGCCCTTCTTATAGGCTTCGCCTTGCAACCGCTTCAACTCCTCTTCATGATGGCCCTTCAGATCGGCCATCTGTTCCTCTAGCTCAGCGTTCTTCCCTCTCTCTGCGCCCAGCTGATACTACATGGTGTCGGCCTTTAGTTCAGCCTCACGGGCTCGCTTCTTGGCCATTTTTCAGTTCTAGATCGATGGTGTTGTATCGGGCCTCAAGATCCTGACAGTGGCTCAGGCACATCATAGTCTTCTACATAGCCTGCAAACACATGGTAGAACACAATCAGAAATTTATAGACAAGCAAGGATAACAGATGGATGAGAATACTTACAAAAGCCTCATAGGCCATCACGGAGCACATCAGAGTCGGGAGATCAGTGCCCTTGTACGGCTCGATATCTTTGGGCAGCATCATCATGCCAACGAGGGTTTGGGCTACGTCCAGGTCCCCAGCAGAATCTACAACAGTCAGGGGATCAACCCCGTTTACCAATGTCGAAGGGGTCCATGGGGCAACCTTCTCGGTAGTCTTGGCCTTCTTCGGCTTCGACAACTCGGAAGGATCATCTTGAAAGGCCTTCCTAAGCCTCTGCCTTGGCAAGAGAGGTACGTCGGGTTCAGCAGAAGTCTCCTCAGAGACCGGAGTCAGTGGCTTTATTTTTTAGCTCAGGGGCTCAATCCTCTTTAGGGCAGCAACTGGTTGCTTATTCTTCAGTCGCATCAGCTTGCGAAGATTGGGGACATCGGGATTGCAAGCCATCACGCCTTGATCGATCTCTTGTTCATCCTCGGTATTCCAGATAAGAGGAGATCGGGAAGGCGATTTCATTGCGCCTGACGAAGTAGATGAGACAGGGATGCCTTCGATGGCAACAACAGTAACCTGACTCGGCTCCTGCAACTCAAAAATTGGCATGCCTTCCAGAAATTCTCTAGGAAGGTCGGCAGTAACAACAGTAGCATCATGAATGGAGTTCTTGATGTAACATCTTTAGCTGGCTGCATACTTTAAAAGAATTTCGGGAGAACGGGCCCAACTGCGACCGAAAGAACCTTTGTATCGGACGACCTTCTTCACGTCGTCAAGCTTCACCAGTCTTTTGATCCTATTCTTGTTGGCGTTCACGGCTCACATGAGAAAGACATACAATCAGTTTAAGGTACAGTCACCAATGAGAAAGCGAACAAAATAAAAAAGGACGAGATCGGGACACTAACGGATAACCCTAAATCGAATTGAAATGTGGAATTTAGGGTGCTCTGGCTCGTCCCGATCGACCTCCCAGTTACCAGTAACGATGAGGAAGTCATCGCTATTTCCTTGGTTAGAATCTGTCAGTTACGTGACAATCCTTTTGATAAGTAGTCGGTTCTTCAGATAATTCTGATCATATCATAGTAAAATTGAATCTCCCTGAGCCCCATGTTCGTGTTATTTATCCTATTAAGTTTAACTATACAGTGAATAATCCTTTAGGTGTTTATTGAGATCTGCATGGGATGCAACCGATACCAACAAAGGACTTCACGAAGAAGGTGATTGATGGGAAAACAGGCTCCGCCCTCAGTGATGGTCATCAACAAAATGTGAAGGGTATTGGGGTTGTTTCCATCACGAGGAGTGGTGGGGTCGTTCAGTTCAATAGTAACATTGTGAAGGGTATCGAGGTTGTTTCTGCCATTCTTTCCGGCGTATTTACTAACTGCCTAAAGATCCCCATTTGGAGAAGAGAAAAGGAGACACGTGGGCAGAAAAGAGAAAAAACAACGATGAGGATTCGAAGAATGACTTACAAAGGTCGACGAATGGAAGCCTATCAGTGACAGAAAGACGATGAACTTATCAGAGATGAAGGGCATGAAGAAAAGACAAAAGAAGAATAGAGGACAAATATTTATTTGTTTGAAATAAGATATTCTATGGGGAACGAACGAAAAACAGTTCGAATTTCAGCACGCGCGAGAAGCGCGTAATCCCCAGACAAAAAGCCTACCACGATGTCATGTCATAATTAATGCAACACTGTAGATTCACAATGACGGTTGAGAAGCAATACGCTCGAGGAAGGATATATACAAAATGATTGCATTCTATGATAGCTTTACCTGATCCACCATTTCGGCAGATAGCAGCCAAAGCTAGGGGGCAATTGACGTGGGTAAAAATATAGTTGAAAAAATATATTTATTCCCCTCAACAAGAGATTTAGTTCGGCATCGGATAGAAGGCACACGAGCATACACGTGCCGATCACGTGGGGGTAGAGCCAACTTGAGGAGGGTTATCCGTACTTTAGTCGGGTTGAGAAGGTCAAATATTTAGTCAGTCGATCTGATAAAGGTGGTATAGCAGACCTGAGAAAGGCGTCCCCACATCGTGCCGACCTGAGAAAGGCGGTCCGATATACCATCGACCCGAGAAAGGAGATGCATGACTGTTATTCCGATAAGACAGAATCCCGAATAATTTGGGATACAACTCCAACAAATATGGATGAGAAGTCCACGACTAATTTAATTAATACAAGAAGTATTAATTGAATGAAATTTTAATGATAGAAGATAACTGTTTGATAGAGAGTTATCTCAGTAGTGGCCAATCAGAAGACACTTTACTCCAATCAGAATCTTAAGATAATTAGGATTAAAGATAAATCTATAAATAAAGCTCCAGATCAACAAAAAAAATATGTTCTAACTAGTATATAATTTTGTTTGCTAATAGAGAATATTAGCTGGAGTTATTGATTATCCTGTGATCTTTTGTCTGACTTAATCATCGGAGTGTCTTTTTACCACAGAGGCAGAGACTCTTTGACGATTTATTATTTTGCAGATCACAAGTTCACTCATATTGAGAGCTTTGTTTTTACTGGATATTGAGGGATTAACTTTTCGTCCTGATTGAGAAAATCTACCCATATATCAGAAACAATGAATTTGGACTTATGAACTCTTTTGCAATCCTAATTCATGATGAATGAATATTTTCATCGGATGCAAAAATGACATCCTTTTGTTGTAGGGTTTTAAAGTAACAATTTACTGAAGCCTAAAAAATGGCCTTACATACAAGAAAATGAGTGTGTTGGGTTGTGCCCCAAACATTGAATAATTCTCAACTAAGATTTGGTGCCCATAACCCATCCAAATATTTGGGACCCACCTTCCGTGAGAGTAAAGTTAGACTACACGAAACATTTTCTTCGACTTTACCGCCAAACAAATACATTTTCTCGCCTGCCAAACACCTACATAACATTTGATTTGATCCCCCACCGTGTCTCTCTCGCTCTCTCTGTATCTCTCCCCTGTTACTTTTCGTGATCTCTAGAAACAGAAAATGGTGATTGACTTAAGAACATGCGCGGTCATAGGTGGCAGAGGCTTCATTGGACGATCGCTCGTCCTCAGGCTCTTGAAACTCGGCGATTGGATCGTCCGAGTTGCCGATTCCGCTGAGTCTCTGCAACTCGATCACTCGGAGGACAATTCTCTCCTCTTCGAAGCCCTTTCTGCTAATCGCGCTTCGTACTTCCACGTCGATGTTCGCAACAAGTCTCAAATAATTAGAGGTGATGTAAATGGATTTACCAATGCAGATACATATCTGAGTCTATGATTATATGTGTGCATAAGGCAAGAGCAAGAAAGCGAAAAAGGCCATAGTACGCGTATATAAACATCTAAATTGTAGTCACGATGCCGTGATGATCATTGTTGTTGGTCTACGTGGAATGTTGAGATATGCATATTATATTGGTTTGTAATCGCATCACTGTGATCATCGTTGCTGTGGTTGCACCGAAGGCAGTCCTTTTTTTCTTCAATATATCTACAATTGTATGCAGATATACTTATACATGCTGTAATTGCATCGCTGTGATGATCTTTGCTCCTCTTGGCCTATGGGGAACGTGTGAGTCATTCTAATTAGGTTGCTTAGAAAATGAATCTTGTAGGGCGTGGGATATTGTAATAAACTGAATCTGATAAAGAATATTAAGGGTTAAGTGCGGGTGTATAATATGATAGTGAATATGAGGCTCTGGTTGTTGTTTGTTTAAAATGAGTATTTTAGAACAATAGAAAATTCCTTTGGCTGATCAATTTTGATGGTTAACAATTTTTGGGAAAAGAACACATTTCCAAGAACATACCAAAAACATTTTTCCAAATTCTTGAAAACCGTTTCTTGGAAAACCACTAAATACTACACGAAAACTTGAGCAACTAAACAGGTCCTGAACTTCTTAAGAGTCCTTTTTTTTTGTTTTTTTGTTATCCATAGCAACAAATAAAGAGCTGGGACTAATTGATTGTGAACTTTACAGGATACATGAGGTGGTAGTTTGAAGCATGTATGAAGTTCTTTTTATAAGTTTGTTCTTGATCTATATAGAGTACAGAGCTTGATTTAGTTTAGCAGTTTGTTTGCTTGGAAAATGCCAAAATAGTATAGAAAAACGAATCCTGAGTCGCTACTGGGAAAGCACAAACCACCCCAAAATTTGGTCAAGGGGTTTAAGGTTTGAGTATGAAATCCGATAGGTACTAGAAGCTTTACAAGATTCTTTAGTTTTTCCTTGATGCTTTCATAAAACCAAAAGGGTTTCGGAAATTGTATAGTTGTTAGGATTGGAGTTAAGACAAACAACTATCATATCTGCATATACATCAGCAATTGCATTTATTTTTGTCTTTCCTGAACTACAGTTTGTATACTACCAATCAACATTCACACACTTGTAGAGTGCTCAGTTGTTGGGTTGATTATGCACATGATTATAATTTTACATGAGTTCTTTCGTAATTTGATCCTCATTGCATGTAATGTCCTTGATTTGCATTCGAATTTCTCTCCCTCATTCTTTGTTCTGTTTGTGAGAAATTTGAGTAATATTAGAAGGAAAATACTCTTTAAAAGTGCATTCTCTTAAAAAAACACTTACCCGGCTGAATGGTTGTTATAGGTGCTGCTCAGCGGAGTTTATATTAACAATCAAACCTGTTGACTGTCTTTTGTAGTCTTTGACTCCTTATCCATTTTCATTACGCTTGTGCATGAATTTTGCTCAGAAGTCTGGTCCCATGAAGATTTACATGACCTTGTATATCTCTTTTGCTCATTCCCCCCATTTTGTGCAGCCTTTTTAGTATTTGCAAACAAGTCATAATGTACTCTATAAAGGAAAATGCAGCTCCGAATGGCAGGCCTAGTCTCTTATTATCATTTCGAATTCTAGAACTTCTTTCAGGATTATAAACACAACTCTGCTACATGCTGACTCTCTATCTTCTTTGATACATTTCTCTCCTAAAGTGTTTCATCGTTACAATACAGCATGTTGTGCCATTCTGCCACCTAGAAGTCAAGTATGCAACGTAACTTCAAATCTATGAATTTGTTCTCCTTATGATTTTCTCCATATATGGGGCATGGGTCAGCATCTTCATCAAGCTTCATACTTTGTAATGCAATATTGTTGGTGTTAGCTTTCATGCTAGCAAGCCACCTCAAATATAAAGATGTGTGGTGCTCTATGACTCGCCATTTATCTTTCCAGTTGAAGCTTAATTTCTGTATTCCTCGTTCTTGCTTTGTTTGTGTTGTTTTTTCTTGTCTATCTTCCATTGTAGAACTTCTCCTTTTATATGTAACAATATGTGAACTGGGAGCTGTAAAACTGACTGAATGCGTCTTTTGCAGCTATTGAAGGTTCCTCTGTTGTTTTCCATGTTGAGACTACTACCTCATTCCCAGATGATTTCTATGACTGCTACACACTCGTTGTTAAAGGTTAATGCCTGATTTTAATACTTCTTATTCCAAAATGAGAATTTTTCGGCAGTGAAGCTTTTACATCTAATCGTTGCTCTCATTTAGGTGCAAAAAATGTCATCAATGCTTGCCGAGAGTGCAAAGTCAAACAACTAATATACAACAGTACTGCTGATGTAGTTTTTGACGGTTTGGATGATATACGTAATGGAGATGAGTCCTTGCTCTATGCTTGTAAAGTATGTCTCTCTTTTACTAAGTTTCTTCTTCATGCACTTGATAGGCTGTCTTAGGATCTTGTTAAGAGTTATTTCAATGTATATGTCAAGTGAGGGTTGATTAGTCTTTAGTTTTGCTTTGCTTGTAACCTCTCTGCCTCTATATATCAATAATATTCTATGGTTTTGGGTTAATTAACACGCTAAACTCATCTCTCATTCATCGAACTAACATGGTATCAAGGCATTAAACCCTCACGCTAAAGCTAGCCTTTGGGTTAATTAACACGCTAAACTCATCTCTCATTCATTGAACTAACATGGTATCAAAGCATTAAACCCTAATATGCCTGTAAAGTGTATCTCTATTTTACTGAGTTTCTTCTTCATGCACTTGATAGGCTCTGTCTTAGGATCTTGTTAAGAGTTATTTCAATGTAAATGTCAAGTGAGAGTTGATTAGTCTTTAGTTTTGATTTTCTTGTAACCTCTCTGCCTTTATATATCAATGATATTCTATGGTTTTGGGTTAATTAACATGCTAAACTGATCTCTCATTCATCAAACTAAGTTACTAACATGGTATCAAAGTATTAATAACCCTAAACCTAGCCTTACAACTGCCACGTATTGCTCAAACCCTAGCCTCAACGAAACCCTAACCTCGTCGAAGATTATCATACCACCACAAGGCCTTGTTGGAGGTTGTCGACCTCAGGGGACCATCACCAGATCTCATTGGAGGTCACCAAACTCAGGTGAAGCTTCACCTATCTTCATTGGGCCTCGTCAGTGCGAGACGAGGTTGATCCAGACCTTGCAGAGGTCGCCAGGGCTGGTCTAGACCTCGTCGGAGGTCGCCAAGTCTTTGTTAGCGGAAATAAAGCCTCACCAATCTCGTCGGAGGCTTATTCACTCTCGATCTATGTATTGTTGTCCTATCCAGTCTCAATCTAAGCATGTTTTCTTTCGCCAGTACCTAATCTATATACTGTGCGTGCTCCGTGATAATTGATTATTGATTGTGGGTGCCTTCTCTCTTGTTCGCCACTGATGATAGTATGCTTTGTCAGTGTTCTTTCGCTGACTATTGGTCAGATGATCTGATATTCATGATTGTGCCTTGTTGGTAAGTTGATAGTTGGTCATTTGATAGTGTAGTTTTTCATGGTAATTGTTGAGGCTCTACTCTTGCTATTCCATCATTTATTCATAATAGTGACTTCAAGTTCTAGTTCTACATTTACCCTTACTACTAGTTTTTCCAGTTTCCTTGGTCTCCTAATATGTTGTCTATCACCTCTACGGGGTTGAGGGTGAACGTTACCTTCACTCTCATTGGTTGAGAGTGTGTAGGTCCCAGTTGTACAATACACTTTTTGGTAAAGGTGAAATTGATTCATTTAGGGTAATGTTCACCCAAGGGTGAACAAAATTGAATTCTGGTAAAAGCTATGCTATTTGGGTTAAGGCAATTGAGGTATATTGTATTATAAAGACGCAATTTAGTTTATGCTCCCTTTCAAGCTACAGATTCTAAGTTTGCTGCAAGAACGATTCAGGATGTTAGGATTCGTATTTAGTTATGGAATAGTATGGAGTTTCAGATTAGTGGTACTTTAGTTCTCCTACCCATTACCAAACTCGTTTGGCATCAGGATGAGGAGTTATAGTCTAGTGTTAATAATCTGTGGAGATCTTATGATCTTTATCAAATTTATTTCTCTCCATCACTTGGTGATTTGTCTTTGGAGATTATTATGCTCATTTTCAGGATATTTGCAAGGAGCCCAATATTTTTCAGCCGATATATGCTGATATCCACATTATGCGTCGCCAACGTTAATCTATGCATGTGTCGTGGTTCTTCTCTGGTTTGCCTTTATCCTATGATTCTATTCGGTCTCAGTTTTTTGGTTCTTAGCATTTACCCTCTCTCAGTGAGGTTTTCAACTGTCTTTGTTAGGCATTTGTATCGTAGATTGCATCCACTAGTGCCTTGCTCTTAGACGACCCTACTCTGGCCACTACAATCTATGGTGGTTCTCTTCCTAGTGGTCTTAACTGTGGTGGTCGAGAGTCTGGGAGAGGTATTTGGTTGTGATTCTAGTCGAGGTGGTCGTGGTTATGGTGCTGACTCTAGTCGTGGTGGTCATGCATCAGAGGGATGTGGACATGGTTGTGGTCGTGTCCCATGCCATTACACTTACTGCAATGATGATAATCATATTATTGAGTTTAGTTGGGAACTTCATGGCCGCCCTTCTGCATATCAGGTTACAGTTTCTGACGTTGACTACCACCACTTCAGATTCCTAGCTCGGGGCCCCTTGTGTCTACCATGGATGAGTATCATCACCAAGTATCTACACATTCATCTCAACTGCCATCACCTTCCACTGCTACAGTCACTCAAAAAGGTCAATCACTTGCTTGTCTTGTTACTTCAACTTCTAGGGATATTGATTCTAGTGCTTCTAATAATATGGCATGTGTGTATACTATTTTGTCTGGTGGCCATCTTTTGGCCACCCATTGGTTGATGGTTCTTCATCTGATGTCACCAGTTTGGGTTCCGTTACTTTAACTTCATTGATTTCGTCAGACTCTGTCTTACAAGTTCCTTGCTTTCATTTTACTCTTGTGTTTGTCAATAAATTACTAAATCTTTGATTTGGTCCATCGCATATTTCCTTGATTGTTATGTCTTTTAGAATCTCAAGATGAAGAGGAAGATTGGTGGCAAAGCTGAGCGTGGTGGTCTATGCTACTTCGGTGATGGCAACCTACCTAGTTCAATTGCACTTCAGTCTTTAGTCTCACCTACCAGCATCATTTCCTCCTTGGTCATCCATCATTGCAGAACCTCAAACGGGTGGTTCAGTCTTGTAGTCGAGCCGAGCTGCTTCTATGTGAAGTGTACGAGTTTAGCAAACATCGTCATGTCTCCTTTTTCTAGGTTAGAGAGTTGTGCATCTAGTCCTTTTCATTTAGTTTATTATGATATTTGGGGTTCGATGGGTGTTATGTCATGCTTTGCTTTTCAGTATTTCGTTATTTTCATGGATGGTTATTCCCATTCACTTATGTTTATCTTAATGAAAGAGCAATCATAGTACTTCATTTTAAAATCTTTTGTATACAAAAATAAAATCTCAATTTAATTTTTCTATCCGTATTTTTTGTTTTGAGGTGATGGGTTATCCAAATTTTTAAATGATCATGGTATTATTCATCAGTCCTCGATTGGACTCCACGAACTCAAGCCACTATACTAAAGGAGACCCTTCTCAAGACGCATTACGACAATAAAATAACGCAGGTTGTGACACCTCTTAGAGATCACACGGACTCTGTTATTTTAAATGCAAGTTTCTAATGTTTTTTTGGAGTGATGTTGTTCTAACTGCCGATTGTCTTGTCCATCAGATGCCTTCTACGGTCTTAGGGGGTTAGATGCCGTATAGTGTGTTATTTTTTAACGGTCAACTCCATGCCTTACCTGCTATTCTTTGGGTGCACATGTTATGTACATGATATTGATATTGGCAACAACAAACTTGATTCTTGCTTTATCAAATCCTCATTTATGGGTTATTCTCGCACTCAACGAGGTTACAAATGTTACTCCTTTGCCCTTCATCGTCACTTTGTGTGTGTAAATGTTATATTCCATGAGTCCTCGCTTTTTTTCCATGTTCCTCCCCTGTGGATCCATCCCACTATATGCTCACTTTAGTCCTATCGCCACCCCCTACCGTGCCGCCCTTGCAAGTGTTTATTCGCCAATCCAAAGTTCCCCCTTCTGTCTTCTCCTCTATCGCCAGATCCGCTTGCTTCTCCCGATTCTCTTCCTATTACTCTTCGCAATGGTACTCGTACTTGCTCTTCTCATCTTATTGCTCACTATGTCTCCTATGAACACTTGTCCTCCTCCCTTCGTGCCTTTGCTATTCATGTTTCATCTATCTTTGTTCCTCACAATGTTCAAAATGTTTGTCAATTTCTGAGTGGCAATGAAGGATGAGATGTTTGCTCTCTGTTATAATGGTACTTGGAAGTTGGTACCTCTTTCCCCTGGAAAAACCACTTTCGACTGTCGTTGGGTGTTTACTTTGAAGTACCATCTGCATGGGTTTGTTGAACGTTACAAAGCCAGTTTCATTGCCAAGGGCTAATAGGCAGACTCATGGTTGACTATACAGAGACTTTTTCACCTGTTGCTAAGATTGGCTATTGTGTTTTTCTTGACAGTAATCTTGTAACTTGAAAGAGTAAGAAGGGAACAATTTTTGCTCTGTCTAGTGCAGAAACAGAATACCGAGCATGACACACTATATGCATGCTTATTTGGGTGCGATCCTTCCTTGAGGAGAGAGGTTTTGATGTATAATTTCCCATGAGTATGTATAGTGATAACCAAGCGGCTGTTCACAATGCATCTAATTGTATGTTTGTGTCCCCACAGGTGCCCAATTGGTTAATATCTTCACCAAGTTGTGCAAATCACGTTTAGAGCTATTATGTAACTAGCTGTCTTTGTGATATCTACATCTTAGCTGGAGGGTGTGTGTTAAGAGTTAGTTCAATATATATGGTAACTCAAGGTAGATTACTCTTTAGTCTTGCTTTGCTTGTAACCTCTGCCATTTTATATCAATAACATTGTATGGTTTAGGGTTAATTAACACCCTTAATTCTTCTCTCATTCATCTAGTTAACAAATCTTTTCTCCCACTAAGAACTATTATTTTTCTTTCTGGTGATGTGTACCAAGGTAAAGTTTAAGGACATGTTGAGTGACCTAAAGGCTCAAGCAGAGGCGCTGGTCCTTTTGGCTAATGATGTTGATGGCCTTCTAACATGTGCACTTCGTCCTAGCAATGTATTCGGGCCTGGAGACACACAGATTGTTCCATTTGTAGTGAATCAAGCAAATTCTGGCTGGGCAAAGGTTTGAAATTTACTCTTCTCCTTCATTTATATTTGGTTCGCTTTCTTACATTGTGCCTTGTTTCAAAAATTTGCTCTGCTATTTAATATAGTAGAGTGCATTTTGTATCTTCGGTGAATTCTAGTACCCAATGAATTTCAGAGCCATCTCTTCCTTCTATTTTATGTTTGTTTTTTTTTCTTCTTTGCATAGAGGACTTCATTTTCCTGGTTAACAGCATGTAATGCAGTAAAAGGCGTAGAAAGAGTTACAAAATGAGATAAAAAATTACCTGAGATTCAAGCTGTTTAGCCCTCTAATTACCATTCTCTTCTGTTGATGTCTGCCGTTTTGGCATGGGTCTGATTTCTTTTTCTTTTGTAACTGTGTTCAGTTTATTTCGCTAAGTTTCCTGCTTGTCTAAGCATGTAGAGATTTTTTACTTTAGTCCTTTGAATTTGTAATATAGTTTCTCATTTCAGCTTATTATAGGAAGTAGTGAAAACACGTCTGACTTTACCTATGTGGAGAATGTTGCCCATGCCCTTATGTGTGCCGAAAAAGCTCTTGGATCTCGCATGGTTTCTGTGTCTGGAAAGGTAAACTAGACTTGAATTTTAACTACCTATTTTTCCGCTTTCAGATGCTTAACAAGGAAATTATCTCATGATATTTTGTAGGCATTTTTCATAACAAATCTTGAGCCAGTGAAATTCTCCAAATTTGTTTCTCTTCTATTGGAAGACTTAGGTTACCAAAGGTAATGATTGAAGCATTTCCTCTTGATTGTTTGAGATGTGGTCTTTCCAATTTTTCACTTATGAAGGAAACTTCCCACACATTTTGGTACGCAATATTCATACAATTGTTGACTCACTGAATATGCCATAACGTATATCCACATGATTTTTTGTACTGAATAAGCTATAACTCAAATAAAAGATTCATTGTCGTTCCTCGATTAACCAATCGATTTTTTGCTTGTAATACCCTAGCCAAGTTTTAACCCTGTCTACTTTTGCGTTTCTAACTAGCTATTCCAACTTATTGAATTTTTTTTAAGTCTTTGGTCAGTTGCCAGCCTGCCATAATCTAATACTGAAGCAAGGAGAAAACAATATCTATCTTATTTTGCATTTTATATTCTTGTAATATATTTTTCCTTTTACTCTTAGAAACTGAGTTAACCCTCACTTGTGGCTGCAGACCCATGATAAAACTTCCAGCTAGGTTGGTCCGGTGTATGGTTTTGCTTGTGAAATGGGTACATTCAAAGACCGACTCCGGAAAACTTAAGCATTCTGTACCACTGCATAATGTTGTGAAATTAGCCTTATGCACGTGTACATTTAGCTGCTCTGCTGCTCAGAAGCAAATTGGATACTCACCAGTTATCTCCTTGGAAGTAAGTTCATTTTTGTCTGGTATTCATGGCTATCTACTCCTGCTCTCCCTTTTGACAAAGATGTACTCAAGCTCTTTAAGAGACTGAAATTTAAGTTTGAAGGTCTGATACCATTACCACGAGATGTGGCAATTGTAGCAGGTTGGCCTCTTTGGTCTATCTTGTGTCAGTATACCTGTTTCTCTACTTTCTTTTCATCTTTCCCATTTCATGTGTCGCCTATGAACACCATTTTCACAATTCTATTCCTGAAAATCTGCGAGAAGTTTTCTTACCGTTTCTTCTCTGGGTTTGGGGCAGGTGGTGGTAGGTCGTTTGGGATTTGGAGACTTTCCATATTTATCATCACGTTGCTAATGAATTCTTCCTCTTGTTTGCTGATTGTAACGATTCTTCTCCCTATGGTGGTAGTTCAGAAAAATGAAAAGTATAGGCATAGATTGAGGATAAGTTATTGATTTATTTGCTTTTCTCTACATTGATGGAGTCAGGGCCCCTCATTTGATGGTTTCTGTTTTCCAATAAGATCGCTTTAAGTTTTTGAATCACATAATGGTTGAATAGCGTTTAAAATAGTTTAGTCTTATGATAGAAGGCAAGTCTGAGGTTCAAGAATCGGTTATGGCATGATTTTGGTGTGAATCAATGAACTCAGCTCGAAGAAATCTTTGAATTGCAAGGAGAAACCACAGTCCTTGGGCTCAATTAATGTGGTATACTGGGTTAATGTCTAATGATTAACCATTTAGGTTTCTGAGATGAAATTATGGTTAGAAGGGCTGGTTGTGGCTTTAGTTTGCACTGCAATATTAGTATTAGGAAAAGAAGAAGAAATGCAGAATTTAGGTACATTAGAAGCTCGTTTGGGTCTTCCTCAAGTCTCACCAGAAATAAGTTAATGGTTTTCACTCATAAAGAGCAAAAGCAATTCTCACATTCACTTGTTTCTATTGCACTTTCTTATGTTACGAGTAGACATTTCACAAGTAAATGAACGACTCATAATGTTCCACATATGGAAGATGTGACAAAACATAACCAAAAACATGGATTCAAGAAAGTACAACTTTTTTGCCGTTTTGGAAAGAAATATATGTTTTTTCCAATGAAGGAGCAGCAAGAAAAGTTGGATTATCATGCCTTCTCTTTTTGAATAATCTTTGAACAATTATGGTGCATCTGTAGTGGTTCTTGTAGTTCTCTTGGGGCCAATTTGGCTTCTTCCAGTTTTCTTCCTGGTAAAGGCTGGAGATTCTTGCTAGTGCACTTTTCAGAGTTTCATTTCTCGTACATTTTAGCATACATTGATTGATACCAGCACAGATGAGTAGCAGTTCCTAAATGCCCTTCAAATCTTTCATATGCTTTGAGTAGCCACTAAAATAGTTATATTTTTAAAGATTGATTATAATTGTGGACTGCATATATCTGAATTCTTTTTCATGTGATTGTTGAATACACAGGAAGGCGTCACGTTGACCGTTGAATCATTCTCTCATTTAGCCAGGGAATCGTCCTTTGGAAGACTGATCAATGCTGATGGACATTCAAAAGTGGATAAGCTGCTAGGCAGTGAGAAAGGTAGGACTTGTATACTCATTGTACGACACTATTATGTAGAGCTCATGGCTTTCTCTATTTTTTAATGGAAGTTTACACGTTTTAACATTTGATTGTCGGGTGGATGATTCATTGAGAGTGAGGTGAGCCAGTAGTATTTATTAAGAGTTTGTTCAACTGCGAGCATTCGTTGTCTTATGGATAATAAACCATTTTGTGTTCTCAAGCATGGCAAGTTACTTCAAATTAGCACCTTAGCAAGATGTATTTCATCCATTGATGCGTTGTCAAGGAACTGCAAATGTGGTAGCTTTTTTTTTGGGGCTAGAAAACTGTGGTCCCTAGCAGCGACAATACATGAAACTTTTTTCTGAACAAGATTTTTTTTGTGTTCAAATATTTACCATTATTATGCTTAAAACTTTTAATAATATGCATAATTCAGATAGATTTCGATCTATAAGGTTCTTGACTATATGTTAACGAGCACACACAAACACATCCCTCTTTTCCTTTGGTCTGGAGAATGACCTAAATCATATGATTGCAGTTGCGGACATTTTGCTGTGGAGAGATGAGAAGACCACATTTGCATGTTTTCTTGCTCTGGTTCTCCTTTATTACTGGTTTTTCTTTTCTGGAAGAACTTTTATCTCGTCTGCAGCAAAGCTTCTCCTGCTTGTTACTGGTGCTCTAACTGGATATGGCATTTTTCCATCAAATATGTGAGTGAAAGTTTTTCTGATCATGGTCATGCTATGTCGGCTTGAGTAACTTTGTGTTTGCCCATTTAAAGGAATGATTTCTTCAAACAGATCATTATACTATTTCTATGCTGGCTTGGTTTTTGTTTCAGAAAGGCGAACTCCTTGCTCAATGATTGTTTTTTTTCTTTTTTTGTGCTCATTTTGTTTTTGCCCCATGGTTTTTGGGCCTACAAAAATTGTAGTACCTGATAGGGCTGCTCTTGTTTCTTTCTTACCCTTACAGATTATATGTTCCGAGTCTTATTTTATTTTCATCCAAACCCATCATATCAATTCTCATCTTGGCATGTTAGTCAAGTAGAACAGTAGTGATGAATTAGACGTAATCATTCAAGCCTATTTGTAGGATCAGAACTCTTGGCTTTTGTGGTTTCAACCTTAATTTTGACCTATGTTTTGCTTCATATTACTGTTTACCAATTAAAATGCACTTCTCCGAATTATTTCAGGTTTATTGACTATCATGCCTTTGCAACAGATTTGGTTTGAGGCTCCCAAGGATATCTGTACCTTCTTTTGAGATTTCAGAAGTCGACATGAGAAATTCAGCTAAAACCACAGTACAGATGTGGAACAGAGTGGCTCATGTCATAAAAGCATTGTCCCAGGGAGAGGATTGGAATCTTTTCTTCAAGGTATGCAATGTGAATGAGTCCGCATTCCACTACAGCTTGTTTTGTTACATCTTCTCCCAAGTCCCAATTTACTGATGCCTATACCTTTGCTTGCTCTAAAGCGTAAGATTGGATCAAGTAATGGATTATGATGGTTGGTTTGATAGCATAGAATTTGATCCTAAATGAATACAGGATGTACTGAAGTCATGAAGATTATTATATCGGGAACACAGAGTCTTGCTTTCTATTTTCGACTAGACCAAATAATACCAATATGTATCATGAAAAACCTGAGTGGTGTGATTCTGGTTGGAAGACAGCACAGGAGGGGTACTATTCGTTGTGTGCTATCTATCTAGGGATTAAAGCTGTGAGGGTTGAGAAAGCATTTGCTTAGTTTTTGATTAACTGATTCTGAGAGGTGTGATTCTGGTTGGAATATTACGTTTTATGCAAAGAGAAGCATGTCGTAGATGCTTTTCCTTTCTGTGCTCTTTAATTTTGGTAGCTAAGCTAATTTTGGAAAAGCCAACTAGCCCAGTTGACTTTTGTTTAACTCCCCTAACCCATCTAATCTTAGGCATTTGTGAAATCTACAAAAATCCCACAGTGGCTATGCAATGCTGCAATTCTGCAGAGATAATGATATTACAAAACCATGATGGGTGCTTTTGATATTAAATAAACTGTTTTTAATTGGTTTACTGCAGGTGACCATTCCGCTCTATTTTCTTGAGTTGATTGTGTCCCATTACTTAACAGCAGCCATTGGCGTAGGTACGGAATATTTTTGTGGCCATTCAGGAGATGCTTTGATGATTATCATCTTTTCCTTTGCCGCACTGAGATTGAACTAAAATGCAGGACTGGTTCTTGCATTCAGCTTGTTCTTTGTTTATGAGCAATATGAAGAAGAAATTGATGGACTTGCAAAGATTCTGATGATCACTGCAAAGGAAGCCATGGAATTAGTGATGAATAATCTGCCTGCCTCTCTGACCTCGTTTCCTCCTAAGCCTGATCAAGATGAATGAAGATGAAAGGCAAGAAAAATATGGACTAACTGGTCGAAGGAAGTTCGGTTGCAGCCCTAAATATTACCGTTATTGATGGGGGACTCCTTGATTCTTTAAGCTGAGTGCTGTAGTCTTGAGTTCAGATAACCTCCTTGTCATGGATGTTATACCATGCATCAATTTTTCAGTACAGACATGCGCATGCGTTGTTTGTGTTATCGTGTTAATGGAACAATCTCTCTCCAGCTCTTGCTCTGTGATCTGTAATAGGGTTTGCAGCGGGAGAAAAAAGAGGTAAAAGGAAAAGATTGGAGAAGAAAGAGAAGTAAGATTGGGTGTTTTGTTTTGTTTTTTGGGTTCCCTTTTTCTGGCCTTAATGTTAAAGAATGTGTGGTAAAGTTAACTCTAAATGTGGTTTCGACCATTTCGAGAGTATGGGTGGAATGAAATCTTAGGTTTAATGTGACAAAATTAAAATAACTTGGACAACTTTATCTTGTGCTTTTGTTAAAAAATTAGTTGCCGACATAATTTTTTAGTGTGTCAGGTCACACTTAAAAGGTACTTCTAAAAGAAACATCTTATGATTTTGCTTCAAAATGATTCTGTGAAGACCCAAAATTTTGTAATTTAATGAAAGGAAATTTTAAAAGTGATACAACTTTCTAAAATTTTCATGCATAATCTAAATTATTTTGGTTCATTAATTTTATTCTATGTGGGTTTGGAGCATTTAAAAACTTAGTTAGCCCAAGTCCAATTCAATCTAGGCTTGATGCAACCTCGATTCTAGTCTTTAGACAACCCAATTTTCCTCCTTGGCCCAAGATCCAAATCTATTGAACCTTAACCCAAGATCCTATGTCATTTGGTTTTAAGCCAAATTCTTGAAATCTCCATTTACCATGGACTATTCCACACTTGATTTTTTTCCTTCTCATCATCGATATATGTTCAGAAATCTCAGTGAATCTTGCACATGGTTGTTACTTTATTGTCTCAAGCTTTGCACATGGGGAAAAACCTTTGAAGATCTTCCCCTCCCCAATGGAAGCTTGCACTTTGGTCCTTGCTCCCTCCTTCCTCAAACCTCCAAGCTCCCATGGTTTCAATCTCAAACCTCACATGACAAATGCAAATCAAAGATATTATGGATGGTTGAACATTCCACCTTCCTCCTATAAATATGGCTATAAATAGGGCATTCTCCACCTGGCACCACATATTGGAAATTCGAAATTCGAAATTGTGAGAGGGAGAGATAGGAATCAATATATTCGGTATAGAGGGAGAGAGAGAAGTGAGAAAATCCAAAATCCTATTAAGCTCAAGTCACTTCAATTCAAGCCATTTTCTTTCAAATTTGAGCTTCCTTGCTCTTCATTCAAGGTATTTGAATCTTCCATTCACTTCAATTTATGTTATAGACTTGTTCTTAAGCTTCACGAAGTATGAAAAATCAAACCAAGTTCTGAGTTTTTGGAGAAGACGACTTGCCCATTGGATGAATTTTCATCATATTTGGGTGAATTGTCCCTTTGTGTCTAATTTTAGACTGAAAACTCCCATCCATCGGGATAACATGTTTAGCCTAGCCAAATGACCTAGTTGGCAAAGTTTTTGCATTGAAATCTTGTATAGTCCAACCGGATGCATTTTGATTCCATCCGAATGACCTTGTTCAACCCAACCATCTGGATGACCTTGTTCAACCCATCCGAAGGACTTTGCAATTTCACCCAGACTGGACACCCTGTTCCTAACTGGTCATTATCCCTCTACAAACACCTTATTTTCATTACTTAATTTGTAAATGTAGTTTTTAGTTTAATTTATTTAATAAAAATAAGAAAGTACCCCCAATTTGAAAAACAACTACATTAGCAAAAATTTTAAATTCCAATCATATCAAAATCTTGTTCTCTCCATTTTAGTATAAAAATAAAAAAATACATTTTTTCTTTCCAAAGAACGACTTCAAACTCACCCTAGGTCTATGCATGAGAACAAAGTGAATATATCCCTATTCTTAGCAAAATTCAAGAAATAATTGCCGAGACTTTTCATTCGTTAAATTGGAACTCTAAAAATCTTTTTTCTATACTTAGCTATGTTTTTGACAAACAAGTTTTTCAGCATGACATAAGCATGAGACTCAATGAAATCTAAACTCGGACACATTCATTCTAATCATATTGTCAATATCAAAACATAGACTTTGAACTTTTCTACCCCAATACTATATTTAACCGGATGACCTTTATTGGTCCAATCAGATGACTTATACTTTTTGAGTATGTTATGTTATCTTTCATATTCATGTTCTAATTCATGCCTATGCTATATTGTTTCTATATTTCATTTGATATCATAAAGCACGTTATATTTATTCCATATTGATAATCCTAGATGCTTTTCGAGTCACGTGTTCAATTTAGAAACGAAGGTCTAAGTACACGTCGGTTAACACTAAACATAGTCATTCACAAATCTTTGAACGAAAAACCAAATTTTGGGAAACTACTTACACATGATGCGAGAAATGGAATTACTTCTAGGCATGTCTTGGAGCCGAGTTGGTCATATCTCATGTATAAGGCCAACTTATGTCTTGAGTTGGTTATGTTCATTAGTCGTGTCGTGTCTCTTGAAATAAAATCATAGTTGATGAATGGAGTTGGGATTTTTATATCGAGACACGACACTTGGGAGATAATGTCCGGGAGCATAATGATTGGGACTGTGGGATATAGGAGCCGATGATTGGATACGTTTGTAATAGATACAAGTTTCAGCTTAAGGGTTAGGACTATATCGGTCAAGAACATCATAACACTGATTTGCAAATGATTTTGACTTATAGGCAATGTTGGTGTTGACCCAAACTTGGAATTTTAAAATGGACTTTGGACATATAGAAAGTTGACTTGGACTTTCATTGCACACTTTGTACTCTGATCATTTACTGTTGATATTATTTTTGCTTATTATTATTATTATTATTATTATTTGTTCATGATCTGTTCATGCATCATTCGTTCTGTGAGATAAATTGATTTAGGAGTAGATTTATATTACTAAACTTTATAGCTCATGATGCAACTTTTTGCTGCATTTGGCCTTTCATGCCAGGTATCATTGATGATGTAGCCAAGCCTTTTTTTTTCAGCCTCCATGAGAGCACTTAAGTGGAGGATGCCATAGCATCATGATTCACCTAATTTTTGTCGAGCTCTATTTTATTCCTGTATTAATGTATTTCTATTTTCATTATGTAATCGAAACTTATTTTTATTAATGAAAAAACAGTCTTTTATTGTTAAATTCTTTTATTTAACGTCTCTGGCAGTTTTTTATTGTTAAATTATTTTATTTAACATCTCTGAAATTTGGGGTGTTATAAACTCTTTTAGGATTTGACTGCTAAAAGAAGAGATTGTTTCGTAGATTAACAATTACGAGAATTGAAGGTGTTAAACACTCTATATCACTCTTTCAATACTTATTTTCCATATTAAGTTTTTCAAACTAGTTATATGGCCATGGAAAAGAAAACAATAATAGGTAGTATATACAACAGGATGAAACTGATGGCACAAAAGACAAGATGCGGGAGTTTTACTTCTGTAGTCTACACCGTCAGCTTGAATTCAATATCAAATTAAGCTTATGTTTAACCTTAAAGAAAACAAGAAGTGCAAGTTGATATAACCTGGTTGTTAGAAATATATATTAAAACTATATTTTAATTACTTTTAAATACTCAAGTTCTATAATTAAATAGCTTTTCAATTTTAAATAATTACTCGCTCATACATCTAATGTCAAAAGTATCTTTCAAGTAGAAACAGTTAGTCCAAATGTTTTTCAGATATCCTAGATAAAAGCTAACTACTGAACAAAATGATCAACTACCGGCTCTCAGCACCGGTAGACCTACCGGTCGTCTGGCCAAGGCAAATGAAGTGATCTTTGAAGATGTGCAACTACCAAGAAGTAGGCTCAACAACTGGCAAAACGAACCGGTTGACCTACCAGTCGTCCGGCAAACGCAAATGAAGCCAATTTTTGTACAAATTGCCACTACTAGGCAAAAGGTCTAATTGATGGCAAAACTAACAGGTCGTCCTGTCGGTCTAATGACCCTGTGCAGTTTTGTCGCGGATAGCAGACTCCAACAGGCAAAAATGCATTAAATGCCCTCTTAATTACCACCAACGGATATATTGAAGAGAAGCGTATTTAGGAGACCTCTTGGTTCATCTATGAGGTTACAACAACTATTCCATTGAGCAAGATCAAGTATTCAAGAGCATTAAAGAGATTTCTACACTTTCAATTTTCTCTCTCTAGAATCTCATTATATTGAGTTTTCTCTTTCATATCTACTCAACTAAGGAGTGACCATTGTATTTAGCTACAAAATACTTTCATACACAAATCATTGTAACCATTTGAGTGTTTGGGAGATAAACACTTGTAAGAGTGATAGAACCAAAGTAGAAATTTACTTTGACGAAGATCAAGTAGCGGTTTACTAACTCCTTAGAAAAGCTAGAAGGTTGTAACGGGACTTCAACTATAGTGAAACTTAAGAGGTTCTCTTGAAGAAGTGGAATAGGAATTTGAGACCAACTGATTGCCTAACCACTATATGTTTTCTTATCTTTCTTGTCTTCTTTATTTATTACACTCTAGGTGTTTGATAAATTGCATGATAGAATTTTTAATTGGTAATTTTTAATTAGCATCACAATTGGTATCAGCCCCCCCCCCCCTTCTTGGTTGCCTATTGGGATAACAACTGGTATCAGAGCCTAAAATCTTGAAAAGATTTAACAATCTAAGAGTGATTGTGAGGACCCGAAATTTTTATTTTATTTTTTTAATGATTTATTAATTGCCCGGAATTCAATTTAACAA
>JABCMJ010014937.1:0-12146 GCA_014822125.1 Arbutus unedo | reverse complement strand
AATGGGTAGGAGGTGACCTATGCATTCAGCACCAAATATCTAAAGAAAATAGGGAATGAAATGTATTTGTTTCAGCAGGCTTTGAGTGGTTGATAACTCATTCCAACAACCAGCACATAAACAGCTTATATTTCTAAGAAACACTGATAAGGCCCAACTGACTGAGTATCTGCAAGCTGATATAATAACTTTGAATATTAAAGTCACCGTTTTTTCTAATTTGATGATCCATTTTTTTTTTTTTGGATAAACATTTGACGATCCATTCACTTCCATTAATCATGAGCAATTCCAATCTAAGTAAATCGCAATTCAGACCTCATCTGCAAGAAAATGAGTGCCTAACTCTGGCATTGTAGTAAATCTTACAGGAAGTATTGGAAGAATAAAATGAATCAGCTAAAAACTTGACTAAAAATGCATATTGTATAGCCACATGGATAATAGTTAAGCAAATGCATACTCACATTCTTTGTTCCATCCTCCTCCCAGTTAAGACAAACAACAGCAACAGTATGGGACTTCATACTTCTCAACAACTTTCCATTCTGCTGTGCATAAAGGACATAAAAAGAACAAATACAGAGGTTAAATGCCTTGAAACTTTCAGTGCCTCAATACTGCTACTATAGGAGTACACATCAACAATTTAGCTGTACATTGAATCTAAACTAAGAGAACCATAAGCAATAATAAAGGTGAGCTGGGAGGTCTGTCTTCATGCCACACAGTAAAATGAGGAACCTAATATCACTCCCACCACTTCATGTTGAACTCATGCTGTGAACTAAAAGACTTCGATCTCGAATTTGTTTCAAAGTTGCATTTTGAAAATACATATTCTGAAATACTTGGGTCTGGGAATTTGTTTCCAACCCAGAGGCTGATATTTCAATTCCTCCCCTTTATAGAGGTGGCCAACCTTAATGCTACTTACTTCAACATCATGCAATGAAATGGTCCCATCTTCAAGCCCCACAGCTATTGCTTTACCATCAGGACGCCAGCATAAGGATGTTATGCATTTCCCTATCAAGGAAAGATTATAATTTTGTCAAGTCCATAATAAGTAGAAAAGCACTTTGAATGGATTCTATATCCCATTTGCTTAAAAGAAAGTTTTGATGATAAAACAAAGAACTGAGAGTTGCAGAACTAGGCTGCCTTTTTCAATTTAACTCTGGTCAGTACAATAACAAGTAACAAATCAGATATACCCTTAAAATTGCAAACCTAATACGCGCATAACACTGGTTTCTAATATATCGAGTTTCCATGGCACGTAGATATTGAGAAGGGAAATCACAGAATTCAACTATCAAAGCAAAGCAAACACTCAGTATCCCACAATTTGGAATTGGCATAGAAATTCTATTACTTGTATGACAAATAAGTAGATTAGCCTCTTCTCACATTTTTTCCTTTTTTCTTTAAATGTAGGATGTTAGTAAGTTAGATTACCACTACTCGGTGTTCCATGCTTCCATAAGCTCGAATCCTGAAGCTCCCGCTTGAAAAACACGGGTTACACCACTTGAGCTAAGCTCAAGTTCTAAAGTAAGTGTTTCAGCCTATCACTGCAAAAAAATCTTGATTGCCCTCATTCCCCTTTACCAATATACTAGAATGTAAGGTAAAAGTCACATAAGCCCTTATTGTACACACTTTCCATAAAAACAAAAATTTAGGTTAAGTACGACCAATCTGAGAAAGAACTGTAGGTTCTGCACCTTGTATGGCATCCCCCAAGTCCACCATGGCTTGCACATACCTTCTCTTGATCCAACCAACTCATGCCGTCACCAATCTAGTGCCCTAGGAACTAGACCTCATGCAAACCACCTTTTTCACATAGAGGTAATTTTTTCTTATGATTTCACAAAACATGCCAAGAGGGCTTAAAAGCACTTAATTTTTGTTAAAACATCTAACTCAAAACTAATTGGTAATGAGTAGAGAGGTTGTCCAACCTCATCTAGTTTTGGAGGTAGTAATTAATCATCATAGGACAAGCTCTAACATTCGCTGACTCATCCAACCTGACTTGCATGTAGAGAGATGAACAAATGATCCATATCATAGAGATCATAAAGAAACAAGGTGCACTTAAATCACAAACAATGGGGGCAATCAATAAAGAGAGTTTGTCCAATAGTCTCTAAAATGAACCATACGGGTTAGAGCATCCAATTCAACACCAATTGGTAATGAGTGGAGAGGCGACCCAGACTCAAATACTAGTTTTTGAAACATTAATAAATTGGGACAACTGGAAAAGCTCTCACAATCCCCTCAAATCAGATGACAAAAGTACGTGGTCATACATATGAAGTGCTCCAATATGATACCACTATCAATCATTTCTAAAAACATGAATTCTAGTGCAAGAGAACCGAACTATGGATGACTATGTTAGGAACGAGCTGCAATTGAAACCACAATCTCTACGCCATCTCCATTGCAATTATGTTGAGCAACAACATGGAACTTTTGCATAAAAGCCTCAGAAGCCGTTAGTTTTTTTTAAAGCACTTTGCCATTTGAATTCTTTGTCCACTCAAAATCTCCACCATAAACAAATGCCTAGCATTCGCTCTCCTGCTTGTCCTCTTCAAAAAACAATGCAACATTGTGGTTGCTACCCAAATGCTCATATTTTCATTACATCAGATAACACAATACTTTTAAAGTCTCGAATGCACTACGAAGATGCTTCCCCTCCAGTGTGCACGTGGACCTTTCTTATGCTACCTAGTAATTACTTATCAAGCATCCCAAAATGTACACCAATTCACCATCTACGACATTTCATACAGAACTTAAATTCTACACATTTTGATTCTTCTCCAATACCAAGTATTCCTACTTGGTTTCAAGACCTTCTATGGTGCTAGTTGAAAATGGGAAATCTGTTTGGTTTTGTGAAGTCGGCTACGCTGGAGATTTATGGCCCACACCTCCCCATATCCAATAAATGTGGCTTATATGTTGATATAAATCCTGGCACATATAATGCGGTAAACCTAGCAGCCGAGTTTGTACTCTGTCATTCTAGAATATAGTACAAAATGTTGTAAGCCCAATCTTGCTGCCATGATTTCTCGTTGTGATTAAATTTATTTTTCGTGCTATTCCGCGTGTTTGGTTTGATCCCCAACAAAAATGAAGAAGTGGTAGACAAATAGAGAGAACGAGTGAGGTCACCAGGAGAGACAGTCCATAACCGCTGCCAATTGAAACGGTGGAGGAGAATCTTTGAGTCCTCTGTGACCATGGCGAGAAGATCTTTTTCTGGGTTCCATTCCGCTATTTTGATCTGTCAAGAGCAAAAAGGTTTCATTTCAAATGAGCAACTGGGTATGATACACCTACTCGGATACACTATATGCACCAATACGTATACGTATGAATGCAGAACAACAGAATAGCAGGAGAGCAAACCTGGGAGGGGAGTGGTTTGTCGAATTGCAGCTGAAATGGGAGCCCACTTTGAGCTTCATCAGTCTCCATTTCTTTACAGGAAGGCCAAGCGCGGAACAATGTTGGTTCGAACTTTGACTGGCTGGATTTCTGCTCGGTTCGGATCAAGTCACGTGATAAAACTTAGAGCTAGGTTACATTTTTTATTATTTTTTGTTTTTATTCAAAAAAGCTCACATTAGTTAATTTTACAATTATTGATTCATATTGACATATTTAGAAAATAGAAATTTCTTACTAAATTTTTTAAAAATGTACTGATATTAACAATTCAAAACATACATTTTTTAAAATAATTTATATCTTTTTAAAATTATTAATTCATCTTGACATATTTAGAAAATAATAAATTAAGAATTTACTAAAAATAAAAATAATTCAAAACAGACTATTTTTTAAATAATTTATACTTTTAAAAAAATTAATTTTTTTTATTTTTTTACTTTTATGATTTCTCTTATTGAGATAAATCAATAATCTAAAAAAAATTAATGTAAAACCAACAAACACGATAAAAATTTAAAAAAAGACAAAAATTAATGAATCCAATTTGGCTCAACTTAGCAATGAGTCATTTGGTACTCGATTACTTCTGTTAATGACCTAATACTTGATTACATACGTTTTCACAACCACTACGTGCACTTACATCCCTGCATACTCTCTCTATATTGATACATAGCCTGATCATTGGAGGGTCATTGATTGAAAAATCACCTCTGATCTTAGACAAGTGTGCAGGAACAAACGCAAGAGCACCAAAATATCAATCCAATTTTCAACACCATCGGTTTGTCGACGTCTGTGAGAACAACTTCGTTTCTCACTAAGAACAAATTCAACTGAGTTAACCGAAAATCATTGTGACCATAAGATCTACCCAATGAGGATGACGAGAGAGGGAGACTTATCAAAACCCCAACCCGCTAGAGGCGCACGTGCAGAACTCAACACAGTTGGTGACCATGCTGGTGGAAGAAAATGAGACTTTGGTCTGATAACTACAAGTGGCCGCCGCCACCACCGGTCGTCAGTCAGCCAATGACAGAACCTAATGACAAGCGTAGGATCTAAGAGGAGACGGGCAATAGGAGGAGAAAGTAAACAACCACACGATGGGGAGGAGATAGCAGAATTGATCGACGTCAAGAAGACCTACCCAACAGAGGTTGTCACGCCCTAGTTTTCAAATATAATACATAACCCTAGTTACCATTTGAAAACCTCACAATTACTTAGATAAATCCCAAATCATAATTTCCATAATCTACAATAGATAATGTGTTTCAAAATATTACAATTCATGAGGGGCACTCCCAGCCCATCAAGCCAAAATGACAAGTTTGACTCAGCACAGTATGATTTACTTTCAAATACAAAAGAAACAATAAAAGAGGAGTTAGTTTACATCTTTCAAAAAAAATAAGTTCTAAAGATGTTATGCAAACCCCTAAGATGAAAGCTCTTCAAAACATACATCAACATGCATCCACGCACGTCATCTCGTGGCTTTGTGACTTATGGATGAGTCACACAGCTCAATAGAGATGTCTACGCTAATATTATATGAATATGCAATGATATGGCATGATTCATGAACAATAACACACGTATGACAAATAATCTGTAAGTCTTCAATTTATGATCACAAAATCTAGAATACAATACTGCAAAGTTAACCTTACTAATCAGCTCATGATTCTCATATCAATTCAATTGTCATATTCCAACTAGCACATCATCCTTCGGTGGCCAGACAATACCGAAATATACTAGCACATCTCTCGTCGAAGGTTAGACTTTGCATAAATAGCACATCTCCCATCGGAGGGACATCTCCCGTCGAACGCTAGACATCGCATAACTAGCACATCTCCCGTCGGAGGCTAGACATCGTATTGTGTCAATGCAAGGCAACTACTTACAATTTAGTAATTTCATATCACATTCATCACGCCAAGGCAATAACGTACGCACACAAAATCGCTAGACGGTATCCCAAAATCGTAAATTTATCATCTACTTATAACCGTACACTAAGTTCTAGGTTAAAAGACCCAAAACTCCAAAACTAGGTATATACCATCAGACAAGGTCGCCCGACAGGTCACTGGAGCAAACCCAAAGTTGCTGGATAGGCCAAAGGTTAGAATAAGTCGCTAGTAAGTCACCCGTAAGTCATTGGAGCGACTAGGGCTTTGGTCAAGTCGTTGGAGCGACTTGAGGGTCTCTGGAGCGACTCTTGCGATCTCCAAAATCGCCAAATAGTTCGCAACTTATCCAAATTGGCCAAAAACGCAACAATGCACAATCTAAATACGAATTCAACTACCAATACCATGAATATACACATAATAAAGGTGAAACATCCCTACGTCAAGTTTCAAATCGAGTGATTTGGTGAAAAAGAAGAGCCCTAGCTTCGAATGCTTCCCGAACTTCAAATCCTTCCTTCCTAAGTCGCAATCCACAATTCAACCTTGATTCTACGTCAAGCACAATGAGAACTCACAATGTATGAAAGAGATTCGCCAGTAGTGAAGTGGATTGATAATGGGATTAGAGAGAAGGTAGAGACCTAGGTAGAGAAAGAGTGAGATATGGAAAAATAAGAGTTTTCCCTCCCTTAAGCCCCACAAATCTAATTTTAACACAAGTCAAGGGTCCCCAAACCATTAAACATCTCATGTGATGCACGCGTAATCACAACGTAAGTTCTAGGGCTCAGATCACTTAGCTGAAATTCTAAACATAAAATAATACACCGAATGATTATTCCGCCATAAAATTAATTTAAAACTTAAAATAATTAATTAAAATCTTAAAATTTTCCGGACCCTTACAAAGGTTTCATCAGCCTAGGGAGTAGAGATTAAGAAGCTCCATGAAAAATGGTGGGCAACATTAAGCAGATAGAGTAAAAATGTGGAATGGCAAGGGATGGCAAGGTGCCAAAGTCCAGTACCTTTCACAGAGGCTGTAATGGCCAGACCCCTCTCAAAATTTAAGACACCCTAGATGGACCTATTTGATGGCTTGGGAGATCCTTTGGACCATTTAGAGACTTACAAGGTATACATGACGCTGTACACCATCCCAGATGAGATCATGTGTCGAGCTTTCCTTATCACTTTGGTTTGAGAAATTGAAGTATGGGACCATAGATAGTCTCAAGCAGCTCAACAAGTTGTTCATCAGCCATATGTACAATAGTCAACGTCCTCGCCGACTAGCCACTTACCTATTGAACATCAAGCAGCGAAGGGAGGAGTCGCTACATGATTACCTCAAACACTTCAACGACGAAGCCTTGATGGTGGATGAAATTGATGACAAGATCACCCTCACAGCCTTCATTAGGGGTTGTAGCCAACCCAATTCTTCGACCATATCTCTAATCGGCCACGGTCCAACATGATTGGGATGATGGTCATGCCTTAGCAATTGGCGCAGGGACCGAACGGAGGAACCGATTAGGAAAAGGCCTGAGCTGGAGTCGGTCAAGCAACAAAAATAAAAAAGAGAACCCATCGAGGGTGTGAGACGAGCGCAAGAGGATCTGTGATCAGTTTGAAAGATTTACTCCACTCACCATTTCAGTGGAGCAAGTCTCAATATAGGCATCAGATGATCTAGATGTGCACTGGCCGAAAAGGTTAAGGTCAAACCCAATGAAGAGGGATGAGAGTAAGCACTACCAATTCCACAAGGATTACGTCCACGACATACCAAATTGCTTCGATCTAAAGAGGGAGATTAAGGAGTTGACGTAGAGACGAAAATTTGCCTAATTTCTAGCAGGTCTGCAAAACCGGAATGAGCAGAGGAGGCCTAGAAAGCGCATGGAGGAGCGTCCCAGGGAACCAATATTTGAGCTAGTCTGGCTGATTGAAAAGACAAGGATGATCTATGGAGGGTTCACTAGAGGAGGGGATACCAGCACCTCCAAAAAAGGTACACTTGAGAAGGCTTAAGACAATAGGGGTAGCAAAAATAATGGCGGTAGGTCTACCGTCAAAAGAAAGAAGAGGGGAGAATGAGCCCATCAACTTCTCAAAAGAAGATGCCAAGGGATGCATCAGTCATATGTTGACCCCCCCTCGGCGCGGTGATAACAACGACTGTGGAAAATTACAAGACAAATATTGTGATGATTGACAATGACAGTTCAATAGATTTCATATTCTTAGGAGCCTTCAACCAAAGGGGCATCTAATTGGATCAAGGACTCCATCCAATTTGATCCCTATTGGTCGTCTTCTCAAGGGAGTGGGTGCAATTACTTGGTGCGATTGAATTGTCGGTCGCCATAAGCACTTCTCCACGACAGACAACAAAGATGGCGAGGTTCTTAGTTGTGGACTACCCTTCTTCATACACCGTCATGCTGGGGCAAACAGCCCCGGACATCATGGAGGCAATCACCTCCACTTACCACATCATGATTAAATTTCTGACTAAAAATGACAATGGTGAGCAGCGAGGACATCAAACAATGGCGCAAGAGTGTTACACGGCTACCTTATAAGAGAAATGACCAAGGGAGGCCTTAGTGATTGACGCCCTGGAAGTCTGAGATGAAAATAAAGAAAAAATCGGAGAGCTAGTGGGGACTCTATAAGCCATGTCATTGGAGGAAGAAAGAATTGACCAAACCATTCAAGTGGGGGCAGAGTTGACGATCAATTTAAGGGAGCCCGTGGTCCAATTCCTTAGGGAAAATTTAAATGCGTTCGTGTGGTCCCACGAAGATATGATGAGGATTCACCCCTGAATAATGATGCACCACCTCAACGTGGACCCCCACTTCAAGCTAATCAGACAAAAACTAAGGATTTTTTGAGAATGATAGAAGTGACGCGGTGGAAGCAAAGGTGAAGAAGTTGGAGTAGGCCAACTTCATTTGGGAAGTCCAATATCCGAAGTGGTTAGCCAATGTGGTCATGGTCAAGAATTCGAACGAGAACGACGAATGTGGCAGATTTCAAAGACCTCAACAAAGTCTGCCTCAAGGACAACTATCCCCTCTCGAGAATAGATAAGTTGGTGGACTCCACACAGGCCATGAGTTCCTCAGCTTTATAGATGTCTTCTCAGGTTATATAGGGACCATCCATGTCTTGTGAATTTATTTAATTATTTGATTATTTTGAACAATTGAGAAATTTGAGGCTTTTCTTATATTTTTTGAAAAGTTAGGGACTTAATATGAGATTTGCATGAATTTTGGGATTAAAGTGTAATTTCGCTATTTTTAGTATATAATTAGGTGTATAGTCCTAATATATTATTCTAGCAAAAACCCTAATTGAGCATACAAACCCTAGAGTGCCACATGTATTCCTCACAAGTGTTAGATCAATTACAAGCATCCCTTTCTCAGATTCTCGGAGATCGCAAAAAATGAACATCAATCTAGGCATTGAAAGCTTTGAATCGAGTTGGGCGTTGGTGTGTTGTGAACGAATCAATACGTTGCTAGGGTTTGAGGAATCTTTATGTCGAGGTATGATTACTTTATTAAATTTTGGTTTGAGGTCATTTAATTCATCGTAGTATCGAGTTTTGATCGATTAATGAAGTTATATGTGTTGTTCTTTACACGGAATTAGGGTTTAGGTTGAGTTCAAATTGCATATTGCATTTTTCACAATAAAGTACCTTCTATCAATAAAAGTGATGTTTCAACCGATAGAAGTAATTTTGAAAAAATCTTCCACAATTGATTTCAACTGGTAGAAGTGAGTTTGAACCAGTTGAAGTTGTTTTTATAAAACATTCTAGTAGCATTTTTAATCAGTTGAAGGGGTCTTTCAACTGGTAGAGCTTGTTTGAAAATATATGGAGTACTAATTTGAACTAGTAGAAAAGTTTCAACCAGTAGAATTTCTTTTAAATCTTTATTCCATAAACATTTTGAACCTGTTGAAAAGGGTCTTCTATAGGTAGAAGGACCTGCTTTCTTAAAATTGGCTATGAGGGAGAATATTTTGGTGTGAACATTATACTACGGTTCTGGAAGGACATTGTTGTGTGTGCATGGTCATGGTCCATATGTAGGGTCGTGGTCAAGTCGCGATTGCCCTAATGACGATGTCTTTGTGATTCTGGCAGTGCAAGCCCGTAAAACTAACAAAGTTATACCTTCTGGGTAGGCCTGGCAGTAGAGCTTGTAAATCTAACGAAGATGTCATGTGTGATTAGGCATGCGGTGAGAGCCTATAAATGATTAAAGTCTGGAACTAGAATTTCATTTCAGCTTGGAACTGGAATTTGGTTTCAGCAAAGATTTGGAGACATGAACAAGACGTAGGTTCTCACATAGGTCGCCGAACACGGCGGGGTCTCATGGGATGCATCTGGTTGTAATTTGTATGATGAAAATATTTATGACAAGTATACTCTTTTACAAAATAAAAATCTATACATTTTTAATATGAGACATGTTTTAAACTTTATTAAACAATTGTTTAACTTGTTGTCATATACGAACTTCGACTTATGTGTTGTTGTTAACTATTTTTCGGAGATGTCGGAGATCCAAGGGGTTAGTGCCTTGGAGGCCGATACTTAGTGATAGGACTTTATTTACTACTTTAGTTAGATAGTTGTTTTTGTTGGGCATTTGTGGGTTCTGTTTAGTTGTTTAATTATTTACTTTGAGACATGATGTAATGGATATACGTTTTATTGGTATTTAATTTATTAGGAATGGTTTTTGGTATATTTTCGCATAGTTCATGCACTTGGTGTTTTGGGGTGTGATAAGTTACAAACAAATCTTGATGAATCTATTTGATCAAGGGAAAATCTCGTTCATTGTTGAAAGGGGCTATTTCTACTACAACGTAATGCCATTAGGCTTAAACAATGAAGGAGCCACATATCATCAACTCGTGAATAAAGTGTTCGAGAAGCAGATCGACAAGAACATGGAGGTCTACGTCAATGATATGCTGACCAAGAGCAAGAAGGTCTCTGACCACTTAACCGACCTTGGAGAAACCTTCAACGTCCTACGAAGCCAAGCGATGAAGCTTGACCCATCCAAGTGTGCATTTGGCGTGTTGGCTAGGAAGTTCCTTGGTTTCTGTATCAGCTAGAGAGGTATCTATCCTATCTTCCACTACTGTCGCAGACAGTTCTCAGCGAAGAGATGTACTTGTACCTGGCGGCTCAAGTTTAGCAGCGAGCTCATCACTAATCAAAGAAGAAATATGGATTCAAAAGCCAGTGTTTTATGTCAGCAGGGCTTACCAACGGTTGAGATGTCGCTACCCACGAATTGAACAACTGGCCTTCATACTGGTCACATTTCCCTGGTGGCTCATGCCCTATTTCGGGGCCCATATGATCATTGTTCTAATCAAACAGCCTCTGAAGCAGGTTTTTTCACAAGCTTGAAACGTCTGGCCGACTCGTGAAGTGGTTAGTTGAGCTGAGAGAGTTTGACATCCAATATGAGCCAAGAAAGGCTTACAAGGGGCAAGCTATGGCCAATTTCTTAGATGAGTTCCTTGAAGGAGACGAAGAGCCAAATGAAGAGGTCGGACTAGGAGCAAATGATGAAACCCTAGTTGACAAACAAGTGACGAATGAGGCATCAACTATCAACCCAAACTTATTATGGGTAATAAACGTTGGTGGGTCAGCCACTGGATGAGCAAGTGGGGCAAGGGTAGTTTTGACCTCCCCACAAGGGGACATCCTGGAGTATGCCCTCACCTGTAATGGTTTTGTATTTGTAAAATCGTTTCAGATGTTTGAGATAAAGTGCAAGATATTATTTGATTGGTTTTTGCATTTATTATTTTTGTTTAAGAAGCCACAATGATGTACTTTATCGTCAATTGACATATAATTTTATTTATAGATAGCTCAGATATATTTTTATTGTTTAATATGCTTATGTAATTTTATTTTTTTAATTTGAGTATTTAAACAAAAAATTTACAATGTATATATAGAATCCTCGAGCGATTTCGACTAACTAGTTGATCACAAATTCTAACCCCCAAGGTTGGGTCGTGAAAAAAGAGGTAACAGAGCTTGGATTATAAGTCTTATATGGGATCAATAGTTAAAAAATTATTTATCTGCCAAAGTGCGCAACGTAAGCGTGACTTTAATTTGAGACTATCAACGCACTAAATATCGAAGATGAAGTTTTCTAAGCGAGAGATGTTATGATAACCATATTTTTTAAATAATAGAGTATTTACATAGAGATATTTCTTCTTTCTTTTTCTTCCCAGCCTCATGATTTTCAGATAATAACCCATATACGTCCAACCCACTTTTTAAAAATAATTTTGATCCAATTGTATCTCTAAACAGTGTCTGATTGAGACAAAATTTTAATATGTTATTATTGCCAATAGTATGTACGTATTATGAGGTTCACAAAACAATTCATATTTGTGTGAGGCGCGTTAAGAATGCTTTCTGATTACATAGATTATTTTTTTATTAAATGCGAATTATGAGATTAACTATTAATTTTTATGCTTATTTAGCCCATGTTTGGTAACCATTCCTGTTTTCTGTTTTCTGTTTTTATTTTCTGAATTTTCTGTTTTTTGGAAAAAAAACATGTTTGGTAACATTTTTACTTTCAAAAAATCAAAAACAGTTTTCATTATTTTCAAAAAAAGTGAAAGTATGAA
>JABCMJ010014934.1:0-36573 GCA_014822125.1 Arbutus unedo | reverse complement strand
ATATATATATATATATATAATTATAAAATATATATATTTGAATGCACACACATAAATAGACTAAATATATACAACAAGAAGAGGTAAAAAGACTAAAAGGATATTTTAGTCCTTTAACAACCAAAATTTACGATGTTTGTAAAAAATTAACAGCAAGGGAAAACTATCAAATAGTTCGTAAAGTAGAGGAGGTCATTACATTTTCTGAAACTACATGGCAGGTTTCTACATTTGTCAGTAATCTCAAGGGAGGTCAGTGCAATTTACCTTTTTTTTAATCATCAAATTTTAATTTTTTTATAATTACACATAAATTGAGATAAAAAATGTGATTATACCAAATTCTATGTTGCCTTTAAGAAGCCGATTTCTATCTCAGGCAATCTCTCTGTCAAAGATTACAAAGTCTGAAACCCTAAATTTTATCTTGGCCGATCTCTTTTGGATAGTGTCTACCCATCATCACCAAGCATGTATTATCTGAAACCCTAAATATTTTTATCCAAATATGATTTTTAGGGGATTGGTATTTGACTAAAGTTGTTAATCTTAGTGTATGTGATATAAAATTGTGTAAATTTTTTAGTTTATTGTTACAATTCTTTATGAATCAGTTAAAAAAACAGAGTCTGATGATTGAGTTTAGTCTTTAATTTTTAAAAATAGTGTTCCAGGATAATTAATCTTTAATTCCGCATGATTAAGCTTGAAAAAAAAAATGAGACATTTTGAATATTATACGTGAGAGCAATTTGGAAATGAATGAATTGCCTCCTTTATCAATAGGAAAAGTCTTTAGTATTACAAGAAAACTTTTTAAATTCAAAATAAATTAAGTAGATTTACTTGAGTGTATAAATTTTAAAATTCAAATAAATCTTAATTTTTGATTTTGAATTGAAAATATTTTTAGAAAGAGTTTTATAAAATCGGAACACTCTTTTTATCAATATAATATTTAAAAAATATTTTATTTTTTAACGATAAATTTAAAATAAAATGACGAAGTACACCGATTCTCGCATGTAATATATCATTTAAAAAAAAAAGATAATGTAGTATATCATTTGAAAAAGACGATACGCTACTTACAAGATGGATAACTTTCGTTCAAATAGAATCATCCGGATGAAGGGTGTTTTTGTAACTCCAAATTCAACCTCACCAATCTTGCAATCAGCGACGGTCTGAAATTCCTCGTTAACGAGACCAAATTCGTGATTCGCTTCTACTAGGGCATTGCGGTAATGGCGGCATCGGACGATCTTCAAGAGGTCTTAAAACCTTTCTACCAAAGAGCTTTCGAAGCAGAGGTTATACAAATCACGAACTCAGTCCGTTCATTATAAACATATAGGTGGATGCAGTTAGTGTATGCAGATACTACGTACCTGGGTCTTCATGTGAATCTTAGTTTAGGGCTTCTGAAGATTTTGGTTGAATTGGGTTTGATTTAGTTTCTCGCTTCTTCTTTATGTTGTACTTGTAATGTTTGGTTGTGATAAGCTTTTTTTGGTAACCCAAAAATATTGTTAGAAAGGACAGACAATTACAAAAGACAGGGGAGGCACATCCGTGTACAAGAGAAACATCGAAGAGAGACTAAAACTCTTGTAGATACAGAATTGATCATTCTAGGTGTTAGTTGCCAAAAGTGGCACAGGTCTAGATTAAGGGAGGAAGATTAACCAAAGAGAATTGGGAGCCTCTAGCCCCAAGGTCAAATGTAATCTTCTGAAGGACTGAGGATGGAGGCATTTGGATTCCTTTAAACAGTCTGGAATTCCTCTTCTGCCATATTTAGTAAACCATGGCTGCCCAAGCAATTTTTCTAGTGATGCTATGAAAGGATTTCCCCTTAAGCTTTCCCATGAGCCCGGAGATTTCATCATTCCATGATTGTCGGTCTTTTGAAATCCCCCAAATGGAACAAACTTGCTGCCAGATATGTCTAGAGAAAGGGCAGTTAAAGAATAGGTGATCCATGTCTTCATCTTGGAGAGTGCACTAGGGCAAAGAGGGGATACTTGCAGCCCCCAACTGATCAGCTTGTTTTTGGTTCTAAGACAGCCTATCATTGCCATCCAAAGGATGAAACAGTGCCTCGGAATAGACTTTGGCTACCATATGAGGTGATGCCAATGTATAACAGGGTAATGGGCTCTTACGGCTGATCAGTTGGTGTTATTTGAGTATCGTAAGTGTTCTCCTCTTCATCTCCTTTGTTTGTCAAAATAAGATTCATTTCCTTGCAAATAGGGATGGCAATCTCGTCCGATCCAATCCGCCCCACTCCGTTCCCCGCCCCAAACGGATAGGGGATTCGGGGGTCGGGTTGGATTTGTAGTTAAATTTTGAAAAAAAATGAGGAACGGGTAGGATTTGGGTCTATGTATCTCCACCCAGTTCCCCGCCTCCACCCCCACCCACCCCGCCGTACACTTTGCCTGTAATGTATTCCATTTAAGCTCTTACCAGTTACCCCTTTTAAGTTTAATTTGGAAATTAATAGGTATGATTGGGACTTGCTTCTGATATGTGTGAGAGGTTGAAAGTTTTTTATGAGGTTTCTAAGTTATTTAGTGGACTAAGTATCCAACTTCCAATTTATTTTTTTCCAATGTGTGACAGATTAAATTTCAGTTACGTTAGTGGGTCGAGCGTGAGATTGATGTGGTGGTGGCAATGGCCTTCAAAATGATTGAGAAATATGACAAGTAATGGGATAATATTTTAATTAGTTATTGTCGAGTGTGAAACGATGTTATGTTAATTGTTAACTCTATATTTTTAGTTATTGTTGTTGTTTTTAATATTTTAGATTGTAAAAAATGAATGACTTTTGCGTGAGTGTGCATGCTTTTATTTATTTTCTTTGTTACTTTTTTTTAATGAAAATGAGAATCATTTCAAATTTTAAGTAATTTACTAATATAATTTTTTTTATTTTTGGATCTCCAATCTCCATTTGGAGATCTCCTTTCCCCATTCGGGGCGGGGGTGGAGGGCACAAACAATTCCCGTTTGGAGATCGGGACAGGGATGGAGATTGAATATAGATTAATGGATCGGGGACGGGGACGAGGACAGTAACATCCACCCCGTTGCCATCCCTACTTGCAAATGATTAATTCTCTTGTAATGAGTAAGCTCATATTGTACACGAGCATAAGCATGTATGCATTTATTCATCACTATCCATAGTTGGGAGATTCATTTATGGGTTTCGTTTATTTCTGCGTGTATAAAGATGGACAAACATGTATATACATGTATCATACTTTACATACGAGGTTGAGAACAATTACAAATAAGTGGGAGGATCAACATAATCTTCCCCTTGTGGGCATTTTCTGTAGCAAAATGAGGTTATTTCCTGTTATCTTTGAAGTTGTATGATATACTAAGAGGAGTCCACGATTCTCTCCTTTTTCTTTTTTTTGATTGGCATCCATGATTCTCTTCTATAGCGAAGGAACCTAAGTTTATGTGAAGCAATATAAGTTGCAAGGTGGAATGACACATAGGCTGGTTTGCTAAGTTTTCACGTTGGAACGGGTGACTAGTGAGGAGTGTGAGGGCTGAGAACAATGAAAGCCTACTAGTTTCAAGATCGTATGCGTAATGTAAATGACGGAGTTACCGTTACTCTAGATAGGCTGGGCTTGTCTACTCATGAGGTTGGTTTACCTTGTGCTTACACACAAATTAAACTTTGGCTTGAAATTTGTCCAACCATTGTATCGCCTGTCTTGATTGAATCTCGACCTGAAAATTTGATGTGCTGAATGGATTGGCTTTGGTCTAGCTTAGCCTCATTGACGGTCCTACGAGTATATGACAGATGGACTCTCTCCAGTCCCTCCTTGTTATACATGCTAGAAAACTAAGGCAGTTCATTAATATATGATGTCGTTTCAGTTGATAATTTGAAAACAGTTTTGGGTTGGACTCTCTAATGGGTCCTGGAATAATTGGTTTGGCGGTCTGTGATTTACATTTGGCCCTTCAACAGAAATGTGAGAATTGGCTCTAGCTTAGCCTCATTGATTGTCCTATGACAGATGGACTCTCTCACTGGGTCCATCCTTATATATTCTAGAACAATAAGCCCTACCCTTAATATGTGGTATGATTTCAGTTGATTATATTATTTGAAGGCGGTTTTTGGTTGGATTCTAACTGGAATAATTGGTTTTATTGTCTATGATTTACATTTGGCCCTTCAACCGAACCTTGAGAGTTGGCTCTAGTAAAATGGGGTTTGATTTTTTGGGGCACACACTCCGTGTGAGCATTTATGCAACTGAAATATGAGAGCTATACTCATTTGCCATCTCCTAGTTTTGGGGGAATGTGAAATATGCCGGTTAGAGTAAGTGCCGTTTTACATTTTAACCCGAACAACTAGTTTTTGTCGCAATAGCTAATCAGTAGAATCTTTTCCTTTGAAGGGTAATAATGGAAATTATTTAGTGACATGACTTCATTTTCAAGGTCATGCCAAAATAAGTGACCCCTTTCTATATTAGAATAGATTAGCCACTATAGTGGGGTATTAAAGCTTTGGCCTTTTGCAGTCAGCTTGAGAAAATGTTGCTCCAAACAATCTCTATTCGCATCCGTGAATGTCAATAGCCTCAACATTCTAGTCTGTATTCTTTCGTAGTATTTTTGGTTTGTTAAAACATATTTTTCTGAATTAGTAGTGTCTTGAAATTTGGCATGAACAAGATGGTGGGTTTATGCTAAATTCTTGGACATATCGTAGTTTGTTCTTTTGAGGTGCTTTGATTTTTCTATGTTGATAAAAAACCTTGGACTGCTTCTGTCTCTCTTATCAGTTATCAGCATAATTTTACTATGAGTATTTTTCAACTTTAGGACCGCTTGGCAAGACTTGATGCTACCCTTGCTTCTAAGAAAGGTAGGTTTTGGTGCAATTTATCCAAACAATTATTCATTCCAGCATTACGCGTTCTAGCTTCGTGTCATTTTCTTATTTCAACCTCTCTTTTTTCATTCTCACTGTCCGGCCTTTTGGGGATTGGGGGAGCTTAGATACTGGAGATAAGGACCTACAGAAGATGGTTAGTGAACTACAGGCGGAGCTGGAAGGTGTAAAAGCTGAGCATGTTTCAGAAAAAGAAAAGGTGTAAAAGCTCATTGGTTTCTTCCCTATCTATTTTGAAGTCGTGAGGAATTAATTTTTGTTGCTGGCAACCAGCAGGCTTCAGAAGAGGTTAAGAAGCTTCGTGCGGAAAATGCTAAACTCCAATACCGGATAACCCATCTCGTTCGGGCATTAAAGGACGCTTCCTTGTAAGGTACAATGACTGCTTCAGAAATTACGTTTGCTTGGTTGGCCAAGTTATATCACAAGTTGGTAGGCAAAGCAATCCAAATTTCCAAATATTGGTTACTTCACACTTACAGTAAGGATATTTGCCTACCTTGCAGAATTTTGATGATTCCAAGGATTAAGATACAATTTTGGAATTCTGTCTCGTGCTTATTACATGGACTCTTCAACATGTGAGAAGTAATCTGTGTCGGGCACTATGCCCAGTAAGGTTATGGGATACCTGTCCAACAGTTTTGGCTGGACATGAATGATCTTTCTTTGTACTAGTAACCATAATTTACCTTTTTGTGAAATAGTAAGGATAATTTACCTTACAAAAAAGAGAAGTATCATAGTAAGAAGTTTGAATGATTTGTGGTGTCCCTGTGTCCTTGACATGAGAATTAAATGAATCCAACACTTGGGACACACTACATGTACTGAACCTACATGTACGATTCCCATTTAATACATTATGCTATTGCTACTAAAAAAGGTCTGTGGACCATCTAAGTAGTCATAGTTAATTATGGTTTCTAATTTTAAAAATACCCCTTCCATGGCTTATTATGACATTGTAATTGCAAATTGCAAATACCACTACCGCGTCAATCTTTATAGGCCTGTGCTGAAATTTGTTTGCTTGCATTTTTTTTTTGTTTTCGTATTCTAATGTGTATTTGTGCTTCTGATGTCTGCATGTTTGGTCTGATTTAGACGAAATCTGTCTTTTTAATTCAGGGACAAAAAAAGCTTCTGAAGAGTTGATGCAGTTCATGGTTGGAGATCAAGAGAAGCTAGGGAGAGACATGAGGATTTATCTAGATTTTAGTATCTTCTTCAGCTGTTACTGAGATTTTATCTAGAGAGTTGATCATATCATTATGGTTACTGTGGTTGGGATAAAACCTCGCGAATAAGCAGATTCCAACACCCTTCCAACAAATTTCTGATGATGTTTCTTTTTCTTGTGAATATAATTCACAAGGTTGTCATAGCTTTTCTCTCGACTTCTATTTTTTTGAACCCCTACATTTAAAGCGCAAATACTCAAACAGACAATTGGCACTTTCATATCAAAATGTCAAAATAATGGGTGTCAAGTTTACGTTCAATTTGATTGTGTTTTTTTTTTTTTTTTAAGGCAAAACTGAATCAACAACTTATTTATTTAACTCTCATTGGAGATGCTCACATTACTCCACTTTTGCATAACATGTTCATGTCAGCGACAGCTTTAATTTTCATATTTACTAGGCTATGCTTTGTTGAATGTTTCTGAACTAAGTTTTGAGAAAAAAATACTTTCAAATATTGTTTGGTATAAATATTTCAGAAAAAAATTGAGAGTTAGATTTTTAAAATTTTTTTAGGGCTCTCTCTCTCTTTCTTTTTTTCAAGCTTTGTCTACATATTATGTTAACAAAAAAATTTATTTTAAAATTTTGAGTTCACTATTAATTTTGAAATATTTTTTTAAGTCAACAGTGATTCTTTTAATTTTTTTCTGAAAATAAAATTTAAAGAACACGATAAAAAAATAATCAAATAAACGGTGTCAGACACGATTAAAAGAGAATCAAATGTGGTTATTTAATGCATTAATTATTGACAAATATAATAATTTAATGATAGTCAATGATTAACAAACAAACCAAACAATATTTGTTGAATTGTTTTATCAAATAATTCACAAATATTACTCTAAAAAAAATTCAAAAACACCCAAACAAACACACTATTAGTGCAGTGAAGCATTATGTTCAATTCATAGGTGCTGTTTGATAAAATTGAAAGCTAAAAATTAAGCATTGAAAACTGAATACTTAATTTTTTAAGCATAAAAACTGTTTATTATGTACTGAAATTTAAGTATTAAATTAATTAAGTTGTTTAGTTTACACAAAGAGCTGAAGTTTAAAATTTATTAATTTTTCAACTTATCCCATAATAAGTCTTGCGACACACCAAACCCCACTTGATGTTATAGGCGTCGTGGTGGCAGTGGTGGTCAGAGGCGGTAGAGTGGTGATTGGTGCAGTGGTGGCAGAACACAACGATACTTAGTGGCGGAGGTGGTTAGTGACAGTGGTCGGCAATGTGGTTATAGCGGGTAATGGTGGTGGTTAGAGGTGGAGGTGGTTAGTATGGTGGTGTTGGTAGTTAGTGGCGGGTGGTGGCAGTAGTGATCAGTAATGTGGTGGTTAGTGATAGTGGTGGCTAATGTGGTGGCGGAGGTGATTAGTGTCAATGGTTGACAGCGGCGTGGTGGTGGTGGTTAGTGGCGGTTGTCAGCCGTGGAGTGGTGAGTGGCAGTGGCGGGTGATAGTGGTGGTGGTAATTAGTGATAGTGATGGTTAGTGTGGTGGCGAGTGGCAGTGGCAGTTAGTGCCGGTGATCAGCAGTGTGGTGCTAGCGGATGGCAGTGGTAGTGGTGGTTAGTGGCAGGTGGCGGTGGTTGGTAATGTGGTAAATAGACTTTTTTTTTTTAAAAATTCTTTTGAATGTATTTAGCTTTTTTAATTAAGTAGGGGATAATTATCTAATTGTTTACTCTTTATTTTTGCTAAAGACTTAATGTATTAAATTTCTTAAAATTTTATTATTGAATCAACTTAATATTTTTTTACTTAATTTATTTTATTTTAAATGTTGAAAATAAGTGATCAGACAATCTCATACTATTGTCACTTATTTATGTTTAGCCAAGGGAGACTTCTCTCCTCCTCAGTGTGGGGGCAGGGGTTGAACCATATATAGAGAGGAATCGGTAGATTTGTCTCTATTCAATTTTCCGTGCAAACTTCATCTATACAATAGCTATATAATTGCAAAAATGCTACAAACACATCATTTTTGCACATCACTTTAAAAGTGATGTGTATGTAGCACTCTTGATATAATTGTACTTTGTCTAAAAAATCATGTTGTGATAGGCTTGCGGATTATCTATAAAAAAAAATATGATCAGCTATCAATAATTGTCTTATAACTCAAATTTATTTTTCTTAAAAAAATTAAATAAAAAATATGAATAGTTTAACTCATCAAAATATAATTGATGTGGCTTCAAACATCTCGTTTTATAACTCAAGGTGTTCATGTTAGTTAATACATATTTTCATAAAATTTTTTTGAAAGATTAGTTTCATCGTTCATTAATGAGAGAATCAATTATTTAAATTCGAACTAAAATTTTAAACTAATCCAATAAAAGATGATAACACATGAGAGATTTTAAAAATAAAATTTCAGTGGATGTGAATTCTTAAATTAAATACTATATCTTTTGGCTTGTTTTGTCCTTTTTTTAATTTTATTAATTTGGTAACAACTTTGTATTATTCATTTTTTTTATAAAAGTACTAAAAAACTAAAGAATTATGCATTGTAGTCTTGCTAACTACCGCTTACCAGACAGTCTAAAATATTTACATAATGCTAAATAAACACGAATATCAATACACGTTTTATAAATATCAATGTATATTCACAAATATTAATATGTATTTTATAGATATAGATGTACTTTTTTATATTATTCACTGTCTAGTGAACAGTTATTAACATTCTCTTGCATAATTTTATTCTTTTGATTTCTTTCGTCAATTATTCAAAATTGCAAAAAACAATTCTAAAAAATAAAGGATATTGCTAATCACCGTCTATTAACCGTTGAATAATATACACATGATATCAAATAAATACAAATATTAATATATATTTTACTAATATTAATGTATATTTATAAATATCAATACATAATTTATGAGTATTAATATATCTAAAATAGAAATAGAGCAATGACTTCCCCTTTAGAACAAGACAATTAACGAAAATCTCCTTTTTAACGGTAGAGCCACTCCCAGTAATGAAAGGGTAAGTAAAAGACATCCCAAACACAAAAACTGCGTCACAACGGGAACTACCCGGTGCCCCCACATCAGGCTATCAGCGAATGGCTGACAGTGGCACCATTTGATTGGTCCTTTTTCCACCCGAGTTGTTTGACTCTGGGCCTTGGGCCTTGAGTTCTCACAGATCCTGCTCCATGGGGGGGAAAGAAATCACATGCTACCTGGTCTACCGAACGTGGGTGGTGTCAACCAGTAAAAGCCCTAAGCAACTCTTTTATATAGAAATTACAAACTGGACTTGGTTCCGAATCCATGTTAAATTATTAGTTTTTGCAATCTTTCTTTTTCATCTTCACTCTTCTTTGACTTTACTCATATGAATTTATAATTTTTTTTTATTGCTCAAAAAGTAAGCAAATGAAAGTCAATATTCTGTTAATTCATGACAGTAAACTTCTGTTACTAGATAGGGTGAAGATTTTTTACAAATTGAATACTTTTCTTATATAGTAATATTTATGTTAAGGTCATTTTACTTTGTTGGTTGTTAGAAAGTTCCCCATTGATTAACATATTTTTTCAAGGAGGAGATGAAAAAATATATGAGATAACTAACAAAGTCCATGCTATTCACAAACTTTAATTTCCTTCACGATTCATTTTGCAGGTGTCGAAGAAATATTCTTCACCAATATATTTCTCCACAAAATGAGAAATAAAAGCAATGAAAACGATAAGGAGTAGCTCTATGTAGAAAAAATTAAATTAAATTAAACTACATATAAAAAACAAAGTACATTACAATAACATTAAAAAACAAAAAGAAGAAAGGTAAAAGGAAAAATAAAATAGCCCAATACGAACCCAACTATTTCTTTTGCTAGCTAATCAATTGTCCTAGTAAGGGATCTTAGGGTTTGATCAAAAATAAAAATAAAAAATAAAAAATCTAGAAACATAAATTATTTGTATATACTAGATACAAATGTATCTGAAATTATTGAATATACGTTGAGCTCACATGATTATGAAAACTTTAACGCATATTCGACGAATTCAAATACATCTATATTCAAATATGCTCTAATAATTTATATTTCTAGATTTATTCTAAATAAAATGGCAAAGTGTTTGTCAATGTTTGAGACTTCAGGCAGGAGTATCACATTCGGCGAGAGTCTGAGACCACACCAAATAGAAGGATCCACGAAGCACCATAAAAGTTTCCTTACTCTGTCTCTTCATTCCGCATGCCCACATCCCAACAATACTTCCAACAGATCTCTCTCTCTCTCTCTCTCTCTCTCTCTAACCCACTACCCACGCACATAAATAAAACACAGTATCACACAAAGACAATCCGTCTCACTACCAAAAAAAACAAAAACCAGGAGCAGAAAACTAAAAGAAAATGCTCCAACAGAACTCGTGTCTCCATTGGAGACATTAGACCTTCTTCTTCTTCAATGAGATATTCCCCCATAAATCAAACAAAACCCCCAATCCCACATCCAAAATGTCATCGTCAAATCTCTTCATTGCCTCACTCATTGTCCTCTGGTACTCATCAAACATCGGCGTACTCCTCCTCAACAAATTCCTCCTCTCCAATTACGGGTTCCGATTCCCCATATTCCTCACAATGTGCCACATGTCAGCTTGTGCTGTCCTCAGCTACATCTCCATTGTATTACTTAAGATTTTCCCACTCCAGCAGATCAAATCTAGGTCTCAGTTCTTCAGAATTGCAACTCTGAGTGTTGTTTTTTGTGGGTCTGTTGTCGGTGGCAATATCTCCCTTAGATATTTACCTGTTTCCTTCAATCAGGCTGTGGGGGCCACCACGCCCTTCTTCACGGCGGTGTTCGCTTATTTGATTACTTTTAAGAGGGAGGCGTGGGTTACTTATGCTGCTCTCGTGCCGGTTGTTACTGGGGTTGTGATTGCTAGTGGGGTATGTTTATCAAATTTTTTTAAGATCATTTTTAGTTGAATTTTTTGTTAAGTTAACGAATGCACATTGGTATAGATGCTAGAATTTGATCTTTTCTATGTGTAGAAATCATTGATTCCTTGGTGGTTATTGTTCGATGAGTTGGTTGAAGCTGATCTACACATTTTATGTTTTTTGATTTGCCACTTTATTTTGTTGAAATTATTTTGGTAAACATATGCGTGATAGTTGACCATCCAGATCTGAAATTTTGCTAGAGTCCTTATCTTGTATGCTAATAAAATTCCAGCGTATTTGTAATTGATTTCAAATGTGTAATCCTGTCATTTACTCAGCTAATCTGCAAACGGGTTTCAGAGATTTCTAGTGCAAAACTACTGACATAGTCTCATTTCCCAATGTTGGTGATGATTTGGCAAACTACTTGTTTTCTGGTGATGTGAAATTTGGAAGAGTGACGGGAATTGTAGATAATGAAATACCAGGGTAATGTCGATGATGAAATTAAGTACAACTGTTCTACTAAACTTCTTTTCCATTTCCATTCTGCATTTTCATTTCTTTTTTTCCACAAAAAATTCTTCTTGACATTCGCATGTAGATATTGCTTGGTTGTAATACAGTGTTAGTTGATACTACAGAAGAAAATACTACGTTAATCAAAAGTCTAGATCAATGCCCTAGGATGAGTATAATGAGTAATAACTTGGGGTCATATTGATGGGTTTTTGTTTTTGTTCTCTTGGGTCCTTTATACTCGCCTTCTATCATAAGTTATAGTAAGACATATTTCAAGTTTTTTTCACATTTTTCTTGGGATTTCGATTTGAATGCCGTTCATTTAGGACTTTCATGATTATGTCCGGTTGTTCTATGAGAAAGGAAAGTTTGAGAATATGGGGATTTCACTAGGTTTCACCAATATGTTTGGACATTCAAATAAGTTGTAAGTCATAATGAGGGACAATTACTTGTTGCCACTTCTTGATCAATGAACTTTGAGATTCACTGGAGGGATCTTCTTCTTCTTTTTAATTCTTTTTAATATATTTTTATTTAAAGTAATCGTTTCCATTGAATGCGAAGCACTTTCAATTGCTAAATTTTTTCAAAAAAAAAAAAAATGCCAAACCAAGGCAAACAGTGCGCAGAAAAACTTCGTACTTGTGAGATTGCTGTTGGCTATCCGCATTCTGAGCATGACAATTTGCCCACTCCATATTGCATATTTTTACATGTATAGGTCTGAGCTCATGAGTTCATATTCTTCGTTGCTGCCATCTGGTTAATCTTATAAACATTTCTCTATACACTAGTGTCTAGATGGACTTTGTCATTTTTCGATTGACTTGTTGAGTAGGACTACTGCAAGGGCCTACTTTTTTGGCCTTCAAGAATTAGCTGTTTTTGGCATCACTGAGGTCAAAAATGAGATTTTCTGATTACTGTCAGGGTGAGCCAAGCTTTCACTTGTATGGATTCATTATGTGCATAAGTGCAACTGCTGCGAGGGCCTTCAAGTCGGTTCTTCAGGGTATCCTACTTTCTTCTGAAGGGTGAGTACTTTGCTTCAACCAACGATATGAGCTATGGCCTATCTTTGATACATGCGTTGAACTGTATTTGTCTACTTTTCTCCAGTGTTTCTGACATTAATTCTGCTACCTGCAAAAGATTTCTGTCCCTTTTAAAATTTGTTGAAGTGTAATGCTATGCAATCCTCACCTTAGCTAAACATAGTGGTGGAGGAGAAACTTACGAAAAAATGAACAAGGGTGAAAGGGTGGTGGGCGTGGGCATTTGTGCAGGAATAAAGCAAGGAGGAAGCACAGTGAACAAACTGATAGCAAGCCTTGTTGTTCTGAATCACTTGAGGATAGCTATATGAATCCATTTTACAATCCCGAGTAATTGTTTAACCTATTTCAGTGGCGGTAAGTTTGTATGGCTGATTTGGTGGACTTCTCTTGGATAATAAAGGTTGTATGAAATTGCTATCGTAATCTAGTGACAATTGTTTGGGGTCCTGTGGAGGATTACTAGTAGTCAGATTGCTGTAACCTAGGTCAGTGCGCTTCCCAAAGAGATTTGCTGATTTGATTCCTGGGAGACATTTGCATCTTTTTCCTCTCACCTAAGGCATTTGATTCAATCTCATAGCCTCTGCTTCTACTTCTAGAGCAGGCCTTCCCCCTCTTCAATCATCACACGACATTTCATAAGAATCTGGTTGCTTGGGTTTGATTATACAGTTGGGTGTCTGTTATCTGTTTTTTTTTGGTTCATTCCTGTTGAAAATGAACCTGCTGTAAGTTCTGTTCAGGGTCGGTTAAAATATGTTTGGGTTCATATTTGTTAGTGAATGATCACGGTATTTAGGGTTTCAATACTATTAACCCTAACACACATACATTATATAGAGAGTGGAAGCAAGGTAAAAGATACATATAACCCTACTAACACTCCTTGTCAAGCTAGAACATAGATATTACGTAGACCCATCTTGTTAAATAATAGCTCTTATCGTGACTTGCATAACGGCTTGGCGAAGGTATCGGCCAGTTGAGTGCTTGTAGAGTGTAGACACAAAAGGAGTGACAATCACACCACTATCCACCTTCCCTTGAACGAGGTGGCAATCGACTTTAATATGTTTGGTCCTCTCATGGAACACAGCATTAGATGCAATATGAATGGCTGTCTGATTATCACAGTACATATTCATGGGCAACTGCACACCAAAATCTATCTCTTCAAGGAAGGACCGTATTCAAATAATCTTACATGTCGTGTGTGCCATAGTACGATACTCAGTTTTTGCACTAGACCGTGCAACAATAGTTTGCTTCTTACGTTTTTAAGTCACAAGATTACAACATAGGAAAACACAATACTCAGTTAGAAGTTCCTCTTGTCCAATCTGAATCAGTAAATGCCTCAACACGTAAGTGACCACTGGCTCGATAAAACAGACTCCATCCTAGATGGGCCTTTAGATATTTCACAATACAATGAACAACCTCCCAATGAGAGAGTAGAGGTGTAGACATAAACTGACTCACCAAACTTACTGCAAATGAAATATCAGGGCCCGTGATGGTAAGATAATTGAAATTACCAACCAATTGACGATACTGATCAGGACTAAGAAGCAACTCTCCCTAAACAACATACAGTTTGACATTGAGATTCATAGGAATATCCACAAGCCTTGATCCCAATAAGTTAGTCTCCTCTATATCTAGAACATACTTGCGTTGAGACTAATTGCTGCCATCCTTGGACTGAGCCACCTCAATACCTAAGAAGTATCATAGCCTATCCAAATTCTTGGTGTGAAACTGTCGTTGGAGGAACTCCTTCAACGTGGCAATGCCTTGTTGATCATCACCCTTAATGATGATATTATCCAAATAAAAAATCAGCAATATTTTCTCCTGCGTAGATGTGAGAAAAGACTGAATGATCTGATTGACAACGATGCATGCCAAACTGTAAGACATCATCACTAAACTTGTCATACCAAGTTCTCGGAAACTATTTGTGTAATGACTCGCTCTCGCCTTGTACAATACTGTCCGCTTTGGTTGCCTAAACCCCATGGACTTCCCAGCAGGTCACCTATCTTTGGATTGCTCCAGGACGAGCACGCGTAACTGTGAAGTTTCAATGGATTTTAGCACCTTCACGGCTTTTTAAAAGGCCTTGTACAAGTAAGGTTCATGATCTTATAAATACCACCGAACTTACATCTACCAAGCGATGTAGGATCCTTGACCACCCATCCAGACATCTCACAGAGACTTTATCTCCCGGACGCTGGCCTCACAGCTCGCATCACAGCCTAACTGGGATGTCACAATCTCCCCCACTTGGGAACACACATCCTTGTGTAGGGCCAAGATTTCTCACATTTTCAGTTGGTGCAGGCTCTGATACCCTTTGTAACGACCTGCTCCCGCCTTGTACAATACCGTCCGCTTTGGTTACCCAAACCCCATGGACTTCCTAGTAGGTCACCTATCCTTGGATTGTTCCAGGAAGAGCACGCTTAACTGTGAAGTTCCGATAGATTTTGGCACCCTCACGGCTTTTTAAAAGGCCTTGTACAAGGAAGTTCGTGATCTTATAAATACCACCAAACTTACATCTACCAAGCGATGTGGGATCCTTGACCACCCATGCGGACGTCCCACTGAGACTCCATCTCCCAGACGCTGGTCTCATAGCTCGCACCACAACCTAGCTAGGTCGTCACAGTTTGAGTCCATAAAGTGATTTGCAAAGTCGACATACCTGAATACGCTCGTCTTGAGCAACAAACCCAAGTAGTTGCCATATATATACCTCCTCAACAAGATCACCATGCAAAAAGGCATTCTTAACAATATTCATACAAATTCAACCTTTTTCCTGATTACTCGGGAATGGCACTTGCCTTAGATAGCTGTATATATAAATGGTTGTTTGAAGATGGCAAGTGTTAGCCTATTTTTGGTCAGTTGGGTTGAGATGACTTTTTGGTGCAGCTTCTGATTACTGATTATATGTGATAACTTCCTCTTTTGCTCTTAAGTTAACTGTTTCATGCTAAGACCATGTGTAGTTCTTTTATCTCTTCCTCTTTTGTTCTTCTATCTTAAATTGAGATCTCATGCTGATTAAAAGCAATGCCCAGTTTGCTCCACATTCAAAGTGGTCTCCCCCTAATTCGAGAGATTCATATTTTACAGATTGTTCAGATCCAATGATTGTTATGGATTCCTTAAATTTCTCAGTTATTCTCCATTTCTTTTAACCCAGAGATTGCATCTTGTATTTGCGAACCAGGAATTATTCAGTTTCCATTTCGTAACAAAGCTAATTTTCTGTTACTTTTTCAGGGAGAAGTTGAACTCCATGAACTTGCTGCTGTATATGTCCCCAATTGCTGTTCTAGTTTTATTGCCTGCAACACTTATAATGGAGCCAGATGTTTTAGAGGTCACTGTATCTCTAGGACTGAAACATAGGTTGATGTGGCTACTTCTTTGCATTAACTCAGTGGCAGCATATATGGCCAACTTGTCCAACTTTTTGGTGACTAAGCACACGAGCTCTCTCTCTCTCTCTCTCTCTCTCTCTGTGGTTGTAGTTTCACAACCTACTTGCTTAAATTGCTTGCTTCACTTAATAATGACCTCGTATTTATTGAAAACAGTATATACCAAACGGTAACATACCATTTCAAGATTATCATTTCCGTAAATATCCACGGGGTAGATGTCATGCCGGCTTATTCTTCATAAAAAATTTAGGTGCAATCCATTTGCTTCAATGGAATGATTGCAAAATTAATTCCAGTGCTTTGATGTATGGTAGATGGCTAGACTGTAGAATTTTATGAGAGAGAAAAATGATATGATGCTAACGACAGCACTTTAGGGAACGACTTAGCAGAAATGGATGAACTTGCTCTTCCAAATGTACATAACAGGAGAATGCGAGGCTATTACAGAAAGTCTTTGCACTCTGTTTACAAGATCACATTCCTCTTGTACTTCCATGGTTGGTCTTGCACTGCTATTTAAGGCTTACTTATTGAACTTACGGAGCTTGACTTATATGTATTAGCATTTTCAAAACTTACCACAATGATGTAGGTTGTTCTCTGGTTACTGTTATTATCTATCTTCACTGCTGTGGAGTTGTATTGTTATCAGGTATTAGGCAATGCAAAAGGTGCTGTGGCCGTAGTTATCTCGATACTCCTGTTCCAAAATCCTGTCACTGTTATTGGTATCAGTGGCTACACGATGACTGTTATGGGCGTAGTCGCTTATGGAGAGTCCAAGCGGAGATTAAAATGATGCTTTCACTTGCACAAAAAATTCTTTTCCTTATTTTTATTCCCCGGAAAGTTGGTATTACATGTTAGATCATCAGTCAGGCTGTAGTCAGACTGTTGTGTTGAGAGAGAGAGAGAGAGAGAGAGAGAGATTAATTTCATCATCATTGAATTGTTTATTTCAGCAGACTATTGTTGTGACCAATTCATTTTGTAAAAATATCATCATTTATCTGTGTTCCCCATTTCTTTGTTAGATGCCCTTCTGGGAACTCTAGACCCTGCAAATGTACTGTTCCGTTTCCTAGTAAAAATTTCACTTTTTGCTTCTTACTATGTACATGTAATTGTGTAGTAGCATCTTACCCAATGTTGTTTATTTATCTACTGGCTGATATCAGTGAGTACATCTCATACTAGCCTTGTAACTGTACCGGATCAATAACATGTTGTTTCGGCCACTGTTTTGGCTTGTTACGGGCAATACCGGGCAGTATTGTACTGTTCCTAATTTTTTTTTTTGAAATTTAAAAAAAATTCAATTAATAATTTTTTGAATAATCAGACATAAATTGAAAGTAAAATCATTTCCTTTTATGTATGATGATTTATTTTTTAGTTATGAGATTTTATTGTATATATCTAATATAATTTTTTGTTAAAATATATTATTTGCAAAAAATATATATTAATTTTGGCGATAAATTTAAAACAGTATGTTGGTACATATATTGGTACAGATATGTACTGTATTAGTAATAAAATCTATAAGCTCACTGGTATGAGATTGATAACTTTGGTCTTACCTATGAGTAACGATTTGCCATTTTTTTTTCCAAATATACATTAATCCTATATGCATAAAAGACAATGACCAGGATTCAGGGAGATTGTAATGCACTTTTCTATAGTATGCGTGTAGTGCGGGTAAAACGATATGATTTTTTTGTCCACTTTGTATTCAAAACTCATCGTTTTTATTTCATGTATTTTAATAATAATTTGCACAATAAATTAAAAAGATATAGTTTTGAGGACAAAGTGGACAAAATAACGTCGTTTTATCCGCAATACAGAAAAGTGCCCTATAGCTCCCCCAAATCACTACATTAGTCCTTTGTCATTTGATTTGTATTTCCTTTGTCTCTTGGATAATCCTAATTCTTTTCTTAATTTCACCCTTTAGGAGTTGTTTGTCAAAGTTCGAAGGAGTGGATACAATTATCACCTTGGACACAATAATCCGGATTGTCATATTTGGCATTTGTTCACGTCTTTAGAATTTGGATATCATATCCGATGTTTAAATTTTATCCGTTTGCAAAGAGATAAAATTATTTATATATTATTTCCTTTTCATGTCTCTTTTTATTTACACAAATATCATTATTAATTATAAAAATATAATTGCTAATTACGAAAATACCATTACTTTCTTATATCTACTATATTTTCCTTTCTCTAAAGATACTCAAACAAACTCTTTATAATTATTCACCCATTTTATAATAAATCTCTTCTTTTACTATATTCTTTCTTTATTATATCTATCATATTTTTTTTTTATAATTTTGACCACTAATAAATGGATCTTTAATTTTCAACTTTTTCAAATTGGTCTTTGTTACAAATTTCATGGTCACTCTCATTTTATGAACTTTTTGGCACTGAATTAGGGTATTCTGTACATTATCAGTTGGAGACATTATTATAGGTTCAGACGGACATATAACTCGTATTGATCATAACCAAAAAAATTAAAAAATAAGAAGAACCAAGTTCATTTAAGCTATGAGCACTTTAGAAGGTTCAAAACATGTAAGCCAAATTTGAAAAAAGTAAATAAAGAAAAGAAAACTTCTTAGTTAGTTGTAATAACTTGTTGGATAATACAAATAAGAATATGTCTCCTTAAAATTTTGCCAAGGAAAACCCAGTGGGAAAATTTTTTGGTGAAGGTAAAAGAGTACAATATTCTAGTGTCTCGTTAAATACCTTTAGATTACCTCGTTAAAACCTTGCTTAAGAAAATCCAATGGGACAAAACCTTAGACAAAAGAAAAAAAGTATAATCTATTTATCAACTATAAGTCATTGACTCCCCCTCAATACCAGATGATAAGTCCTTGAGTCGACGCGTCCCAATACTATTGACCAGTTTCTTGAATGTTGCAGTTGGTAATGCCTTTGTGAATAAATTTGTCAGATTGTCACTAGAGCATATCTGTTGAACATCAATATCACCGCTTTGCTAGAGTTCATGCGTATAGAAAATTTTTGGCGATATGTGCTTGATTCTATCTCCTTTAATGTATCATTCTTTGATCTGTGTGATACATACGACATTATCTTCATACAATACTGTAGAGTTATCTTTGATTAAAGATAATCACATTTTTTCTGAATGTGTTGAATCATGGATCATAACCAAACACATTCACGACTTGTTTCATGGATCGCAATGATTTTAGAGTGGTTAGAGGACGTAGCAATCAAAGTTTGCTTTACAGAACGCCACGATATTGCAGTATCACCAAAAGTGAACACATACCCTATTTGTGATTTGCCTTTATGCAGATCAGATAAATAATCAGCATCTGTATATCCGATTAATTGTGCCTCTGATTCAGTTGAATAGAATAAGCTCAAATCAATCATTCCTTGAAGATAGCGTAATATGTATTTAATTTCATTCCAATGTCCTTAAGTTGGAGCAGAACTATATCGTGCTAATAAATTAACCGAGAATACAATATTTGATCTTGTACAATCTGCAAGGTACATAAGCGCACCAATTGCAATCATATATGATACTTCAGGACCAAAGATATCCTCCCCCTCTTCTTAAAAACGAAAAGAATCTTTGTTCACATCAAGTGATCGAACAACTATAGGAGTACTCAAAGGATGTGCCTTATCCATGTAAAAGTGCTTCAAAATCTTTTTCGTATAAGTTGAATGATGTACTAAAATTTCTTTTGTTAAATGTTCGATCTGCAAGCCGAGACAATATTTCGTTTTACCAAGATCTTTCATTTCAAACTCCTTTTTTAAATATTCTGTAGTTTTGGTCAACTTTTTGAGAGTTCCTATAAGATTAAGGTCATCGACATAAACTGCAATAATACCAAATTCAGAGTTTGATTTCTCAATAAATATACATGGGCAAATAGGATTATTTTGATATTCTTCCTTAGCAAATAATCACTAAGACGTTTATACCACATATGTCCAGATTATTTCAATCCATATAAGGATTTTTGTAGTTTCAAAGAATAAACACTTCGGGGTTTTGAACTACATACTTTAGGCACTTCATATTCTTCAGGGATTTTCATGTATATGTCAGCATCCAGCGATCCATACAAATGCGTTGTCACCACATCCATCAGATACATATCTAGAGACTCTATCACAACCATACTAACCAAGAATCTAAATGTGATAGCATCTATTACAGGAGAATATGTCTCCTCGTAGTCGATTCCAAGTCTTTGTGAGAAATCTTGTGCAACAAGTCGTGTTTTATATCGCATAATTTCATTTTTCTCGTTGCGTGTTTGCACAAATACCCACTTATATCCCACATGATGTACTTCTTCATGAGTTTGGATTACGGGTCCAAATACTTTTTGTTTTGCAAGAGACTTCAACTCTGCTTGAATTGCTTCTTTCCACTTTGACCAATTATTTCTACGTCGACATTCTTCGACGGTTTGTGGTTTATTTTCTTCATTACCTTTAGTAATGTCAAGGGCAATTTTAAACGAAAATATGTTGTTGATAACAATTTTAGTTATATCTAACATTTCTCCTATATTCGAATAATGTATTGATATCTCATAATTTTCAGGTACCTGTTCCTCTTCAGGGAATAACTTCTTAGGATATTCATGTTTGATAGAAAAAATTGATAGATCAATTCTTTTATTTTCCTATTTTGTGGGATTAGCCTTTTCAAGAGCACTTTCATTTGTTTGCTTAGTCTCTTCAGGAGTGTCAATTACTGCAGCGGTATTAACTTCTTTACCTTGAATTTTTCTTTTCCGAGGAAGTCTATTCTTTGCATCGACAGGTCTCCCACGCTTCTAGCGTGTCCTAGATTCATCAGTTTGTCCTGTAGAAACTTCTATCCTTGCTAGAATGTTAACAGCTAGTATATGAGAACTTGTTATCTTTTTTATATCGATAAATGCATCCGGTAACTAATTTGCAATACTTTGCAAATGGATGATCCTTTGAATTTTTAGTTCACATTGATTTGTACGAGGATCAATATGAGATAACGTCGAGGTAATTTAAGTAATTTCACATCGAGCTTCTGGTTGTGACTTATTTCCTCCTAATGGTAAGAATACTGTTTCATCAAAATGACAATTATCAAAACGTGCCTTGAAAACATCTGCTGTTAAGGGTTCAAGATATCTAATGATAGATGGAGAATCAAAACCAAGATAAATTCCAATCAACGTTGAGACGGACATTGGTCTCCGTTACTATCTTTATAATGTTAGTAAAATAAGTAAACATTTGAGAACTAAATTCTTCGAGATTCATTTTGAAATCATAACTATGAATAAGAATATCAATTTTAAATTCATTAGCTTGATTTATGCCTTGATGAGTTACTTCTAGCCTATTCCATATTTGTTTAGCCGTATTACAATAAGATATGCAATTATACTCAAATTATATATGGTTGCTTGTTCTGCAAATTTGATTTTGAAATATCATGAACAAGAATATCAATTTTAAATTTCTTTACTTGATTTGTGCCTTTATGAGTTACTCCGAGCCCATTCCATATTTCTTTAGCCATATTAGAATAAGATATGCAATTATACTCAATTATATATGGCTGCTTGTTCTGCAAATTTTATTTTGAAATATCATAACTATGAACAAGAATATCAATTTTAAATTTCTTGACTTGATTTGTGCTTTTATGAGTTACTTTTAGCCTTTTCCATATTTCTTTAGCCGTATTACAATAAGATATGCGATTATACTCGATTATATATGGTTGCTTGATTTGCACTCAAAAGTGCGTATTTTTTATGTCAAAACCCCTTGACTTGAATGCGTTTATTATCTATTGGTCATGTTTTATGTGATTTTATCATTTAAAGCGTGTTTGGGTTGTTAGTGTGCAAATGAAGTGTTTTGCGAGAATTTATGAGGTTCGAAAAGTTAACGGAAATCAAGTCAAGAAGTTGGAAGCAAAGAGTCAAGACTAAAGGCAAAGGTCCAATTACCCAAGCAAAGAGCCAAGGCTGAAGGCAAAAGATTTAATTACCAGTAGTGAATGCAATACTACCAGTAGTAAAAGACACTAACTTTTGGAGATTTTAAGGCAGTACATTGAATTACTGATAATACGTACTGAATTACTAGTAATAGAGTGTACTGCCTAGATTTGCTGAAGAACAGAAAAAAAGAGATAGAACTTGCAATTACCGATAATAGGTATTGAATTACCGGTAATAAAGTGCACTGTCCGAAATTGAAGAAAAACTGGAATTACCGCAAATAGACATGTATTACCGGTACTACTGGTAATAGGGTACATACGGGATTTTTCTTATTTTAGGGGATTAGTATTCTTTTAAAATGTTATCCTTATCTTGTTGTTGGTAGAGATCTATTTAAGAGAATTTTGGTTAGGATTAGATCTTATCTTTTTGACAGTCAAGTTTTAGAGAGAGTTTCACTTTGATTTCAATCTTTGTTGGAGAACATTGGGAGAATTATTAGTTATTATTTTCTTTTCAAGTTCTTCATCTTCTTCATCGCTGCTTGTTTATTTTTCATTAATTCTATTCAAACTATGAATAGCTAATCCTTTCAAGATTCGATTCGAAGGTAAAACATCGAACCGTGATTCAAGGTAAATCAATACTTGCATAAAATTCTTAATTTCTGATATCGTTCTATCAAATCTAGTATTATTTTGAAATCAATTAAAAATTTTGTAAGATTTTTCCCTGCGTGTAGATAATTTTCATTGGCACACGCAATTCTTAAACCTCTACAAGATTTTGATTTGAAAATCGAATTTTCTTATCTTGATTATAGAACAATCATCAATCTTTCTTGATTTTTGATAAACCCTAATTTTTTCATCATCCGACGAAGTTTCGATATTATAGAATCGGAGTTGAGTTATTTTAGAGGATTGAGTTATTACGAGTCACGGTCGCTGTGAATCCCGAGAATTGGATCTTATTTTTTTAAATTAGTTTTCTTGAATATTTTTTCAACATCTTTACACAATCAAATTTTCCAAACCTATTCTTTCTTTCTCCCGATAAACTTTCAAATTACTCGTTCCCTATGCATTCGACTCCGGACTTCCGGATTATTATGCTACGACCAATCAATTGATCCTACGCTAGGGATACATATTTTATTGACACTGGTTGATGACAAGCATTGCTTGTGTTAGGAGTGAAGACCAAGCTCACTAGAATTCTTTTTGTGTTAGTCCTTTTTCAATTATCATTATAATAGGATTAGGGTTAGTCTTTTTTAAATAGCTTTGGGAGGTTTCCTAAGTAATTAATCAAAGCTTTCAGAGAAAGAGAAAGACAAGAGAAAACACAAATATCAGGAGAGATTATGAGAAGACTTGTACTCATTGATTCGATTCAATAGTGGATTGGTGTAGCTCTAGTGATATTTTCTCGCGTTGAGATTTTTCACGTATATTTTGTGTCTCGTTTCTTTTTCCATTTCTGTTTCTATTACGCACGTGTGTTTGTTTTGTTTTTCGTTTGATAATTCATTGTTCCTGAGATTCGTAAAGGGCATTGTGGGATTGAACGTTGTTCGTTCGATTTCCTAACAGCTTGTTCTGCAAATTTGATCTACTATCTCTTAGATCCAAATAAGACCAATTGCTTGCGAAAGAAACAATTCATGATAACCTAGTTGATATCGGCTAGATGACACTCCGATGCTTAAGTCATGACATAAATGAAATAAGCCCAAAAAATATTTGCACTTATCTTGATTGCGTACCTTTCTAGGTCATATGTCCCTGTTTATATAAATGTTTGTTTATTCTTAAAATTGGTGGTGAAATCTATCCGGGATTCTTTCCTGTATTCGCGGATTCTATTCTAGAATCCTTCCAGAATTTCCCGAATTCCCAAATAGGGTTCTTTCCATAAGTCTCGAATTTCCGTTTGGAATCTTTTCATTTAATTACAGATTCTTTGGATGACACATTGGCTCACCTCTCCTTCGAGCAACGTTGCCGACCCACCCTGGTATGGAGTCCTGGGCTCAGTCATGCAAACTGTTGGCCTTTCGGTCCATCCAGCTAGACCCTCGGTCCGGCCGAGCCCCTACCAGGATCCATTACTGCCCAGTAGAACATTGCAGCAAACATGTAACTTATCAAGCACCTACATGTCGTACTTGTACTTGTGTTTTCATTGTTTACTTGCAATACAACAGTTCGATATATTAGCACGGAATAGAATATCTCGTTTTGCTTACACATCTTCATTGCTAATATTTATATATCACAGGGCTCACACACACAATTGCATCTAAAGAATAGCATGATTCGGCTTGGTTATGCTCCATTTGTGTAGAACATTGCCAACAATATCGTAGAATGTGAAACCAACTTCAGTTTGAGTAATTTGTAGTGCCATAAAGCCTTGTCCGTCATAGTAAAACTTCATTTCCTTTGGATCCCACCAGCTTACATCACCCCTCCATGCCTTTGAGCCTCCCCCGCTTGTTAAGAACTGAAGTGGACTGCAAAACAAGGTAGGGTGATAAAAATCAATTTGGTTTCAAATGATTCTTGCGGATAAATCCAACGTATATGTGTAGCATATACAAATCCGACATTCATGTATTAAGAGCCACATGCTCCAGATAGCAAGAGGATCGAAAGCCAGAGAGAGAGAGAGAGAGAGAGAGAGCAATTAAATATTACCTATCAGGGCTGCTGATGTGTTGCAAACAATGATCGTGCCCGTTTATGTAAAGATCAACATCATTAGCCTGGAAAATTCATTATAAGAACACTTAGATGACTTTATATCGGAACTATAATTTTAGTTTAATTTATTGGAAGAAATCATATTTCTTGGATAGATTTTCGTCACTCGTCAATGTAATTACGTTACCTGAAGAATAGGAAGAAGTTTGGCTACAAGCTCCACTGTGTTACCATGCTGTCCAGCACTTTTAATTGTATGATGACCAACTACTATCTTCCATGTCGCTCTTGATTCCCTTAATGCTGAATCCACATCCTATATGCAACAAATCAACGGTCAAAATGTTGCATTCCTTTCAAATTTGGGAGTCAATTTAATTTGAGGGTGTTTGAGTGAGATTTTTTTGAAAAATTATAAAGTTGTTATTTGATGATAAAAAATTCATCAGAATATGCAAAAGTATTTGTTAAATATGTAAAAAGTATATTATGCATCTGAGTAGTTTTTGGTTATACAATCTGATTGCAAGATTATGGGTGTACTATTAATTATAATGCCATGCCATAATTTATTAAAACGTGCACATATATGATATTTTTCTCTTAGCGAACACAACCTACAATATTCATGCCGAAATATATTATTACATTCTTGTGCACATATATAGCTATGTACACCAATAAATAAATTTATATATAAATAATACTTATGTGATATGTATATTACGTATATATAATACATAGTAAATATGCAAACGTACTTATATAATATACATATACAATATGTATATATGTTTTGGCATGCATCATGTAATTTGTTAGACAAGTATGACAAAAAAGTTATCAAATTAAAATTGAGAATTCAAAATGAGAATTTTAACGCACCTACTTTAACCTATCTTTGGAAGAATATTTCTAAGAATCCCTCATAAACAATTTTGAAATCCATATCACAGTTCATAATCTATATTTGCCCCCAAAATCTCTCTTAAAGACCCACTTCAATTATTTTTGGATAAGTCAGTATTCGGGCGCAATAAACTGACTATTACGAAAAACTAATTTCACCCTCTACTATAGCAAGGGGGAGGGCAATTATAATCGGGATAAATTCTCATAGGAACTAGCCCAACTTAGGAATTGATAGCATGCACATGAGAGTCAACCTTCAAAACCAAAGGCTTCCCAAGGCTCCTGGTTGTCGCTTGACTGTTGTAAATCCACCCCCATGGGCGAAAGGAAGAAAGTGTTTGGAGGGTAAGGTGGGTTGGAGGGTGGCTATAGTTAGCTCAAAGGGTTGCCAAGAAGATTTGCCCAAACCTCCATATCAAATCTCAAGCCAAATATGGAGGATTTGGTTCTTGATTTTCTTTGAGTGCCTTGGAATCTTTCATATGTTGTTTGGCTATAGATATTGAGGGAAAGTTGTATAATAGTGACGATCATGACAACCAAGTGAGTCTCATTTTCTGAAAATTTGATTAGTGACGGACATCACTCTAGGAAAATGAACACAGCAAGTGTAGCGGCAGAGTCACTACACAAAGATGTATTCTTTACGGGGCATCTCAGCAGGGAATGCGGACACTCTGATATGCGGTTATTTTTCGATGATCGATGATTGGAGCATGAAACACACATGGTACTGGTGGAGGGAGTGATTGTGAAAAATGTGTTAAAAGGGGGGAAGTAATTGGAGGGTTAAAGTGGGTGAGATGGTGGCTAAAGTTAGCTCAAAAGGCTGGTAAGGCTGCTAGGAAGATTTGTCCAAACCTCCATCAAATCTGGAGAACTTGGTGGTTGATTTTCTTTGAGTGCAAGTGTGTAGCAGAGAGTACGTGAGAGGTAAGGCTGAGATCAGAGAGGTTGTGTGAGATAGTAAAGCTACAATATTTGTAACTCCTATTTTCTTGTGACACTAAAAAATTGTGTGATTTTATCCGTAAATTAGGCCCCGAACCACTTACGTCTTGTATCTTTGAATATATATATTACCGGAAAGGACTTGATCCAAGCAGTGGTTCAAAATGCTGACAGAAACTGTTTTACGAGCCACTATTTGGATCAAGTCATTTTCGGTAATATTTTGAGCTGATTTCTCGAAGGTATCTTTAAAAACATGTTTTAAACACATTGAATGGTTCGGATCGTTAAAATTTAATCAGGAATCAAGAGTTTAGATGTTGGTCTAATATTGGTTTAAAAAAATGTTGGTCTCTTTAACCTTTCTCTCTCTATATATGTGTGTGTGTGTGTGTGTGACTTTTCGCACTAATCCCATAAACTTATCCATTTTAAGTCTGTAGTGTACCTCAATCATGTAAAATTTCACCATTCTTATTTTGTTAATTCTTTCAATAAATAAAAGCTTTAAAAAAGAAAGAATTTTTTTTGCTTAGCTATGAAATTCGATGTGCACCTTCAAGAGATTGGAGATGTACTCCTCTCGAGGAAGCACGCCTCGCCAATCGTAAGTACTGTCTTCCGGATCATCGAAGTATTTATCTTGAAATGGAGTTGTATCCACAAAAAAAAATTCCACGATTTCTGCCCCACATTGTAAAGGAAAAAGTTGAACCAAGACAGGCAAATATTGCATAGATAAATTGATGAATTTCTGCGTAGTATTTGCATAAGATTGTTCAAAATTGAACTGAGTTTACCTGCATCGAGGATATAAGATTTGAGGCAAAGCCATTTGTTATCCCTTTGTGTAAGGATGGGACTTAATTGTGCCAAAGCATCTCCTCTGTAGTCGTGGTTGCCCAAAACTGTTGGCCACAAACAACGTACCAATCACATTATCATTGATTTATTTCATTGATCAAGCATTTACTAGAACTGGAAAATATATTTAAAAAATGAATTGAAATAAATCTTAATTATTATTATTTGTTCATCAATACTACGGAACAATACTATAATATTGAGGTGAATACTCGATTCACCTGAGTACCACTGCTTTTGTAAGCTTGGGGCAGTATAAATATTACTAAATGACTCATCAAATGCTGGATCATTTGTGTCCGTTAATCCGTCCTCGTAAAAGTTATCTCCTGTGGAGATGATGAAGTCTATGTTCAACTTTTCTGCTGTCGTGCCCATCTACAAAATGATATGTTAAGATGTTAAATCATGAAAAAGATATGCTTAAATAAATTATTATTCGTTGACAAATCAATCTAAGCTAGATAGATCTGTCACCTAGTTTTCTTTTTTTTTTATAACGTACACTGTTAGGTTACTATCCCTAAATATTTAGACTATGGACCAAAGGATGAGTGAGACGATAAATTTAATACAAATTAATAAGATACGTAATTTTTCAATTAATGAAAGAAATTTAAAGTTTCATAAAGGTATAACGTGGTGGCCCAATTATACATAAAAGAGGAGAAACTAAAGAATAAATCCAAGAGTTTGTCTCTCGTAACAAACTCAACACTATACACAATTAATAGATCGTTAGCAAATTTAGGAACACAAATCCTACAAATTAAGATATAACAAATTGCACCTATATGGGTCAATGACAATGTACGAACACCAATTTCACCAAAAAAGAAATTCTAAGCTTACTTAATATCCTATTAATTACTTGCTTGCCTCGATATCTTTCTTTTTTTAGCCTCAAATCACAAAGATGAGTGATTAAATTTGTGCTAAGCAAAACAAAATAAGCTTTTAGGCATAAGGCACAAGCCCATGCACCAACTCCATCGTACTGTGGATTGTATTGAAAGTAATTAAGATGTAGGGATCAAGTGAGAAGGACTACAAGTTCAGGGTTAAAAACTTTAGGGTAAATTATGTTGATTTAGCTTGAGGTTTGAACATCATTCCAAGTTTAAAAAATAACAAATACCTCCCTTGAGGTTTGGGTTTTTGTAAAACAGTCCAATTTATAGTCCAATTTTACTAAATGTGGCCGATAAAAAAAATAAATTAGAGCCCATTTTGCCCTCGTATCATAAGAGGTCAATTAGTTTATCCACAATTTTTGTCAGAAATCTCAAAGAAGGTTAATTGTTATTTATCCAAAGTTTGAAGTGTCAAACTCTACAACTTATTATGCGAGTTCTCAGAAAATATATTTGGTAGTATGTTACAAACATCTCCTTGCTACCAGTAACTATCGGCGATGGCCAAAGAATTGAGGTCTCAATAATTTTACCAGAAGTCAACTCAATTTGGCCTCTTGTTTTTATTCTAACATTTTTTATTTTATCTAAAAACTAGTTGAGTTCATTAATTTGTCGTTAAATTTGTGTAGTCTATCGGTTCATCTCAATGAGACAAAATTTAAAAAAAAAAAAAAAAAACTAAGATGAAAGTAATTCAAAAAAGACAAATATTTTTAAATTATTTGTTTTTATGAATTTTTTTAAAATTTTATTTATATATTTTTATTATTTTTAAATATTTTGTTGAGATGAACTACTAATCTAAAAAAATAACGAAACATAACCAAATGCGATGTTTTTTTACTTTTTGAATAAAGAAAAAAATAATTAAAAAAAGGGATATGTCCAATATATCATACCCGCTCAAGTCCACATTTAGCTGCAAACGTGGCAAATACTGATTTGTCAGTATGTCATAATTGTCAAAATATTAACAAAAATGATACACACATCATTTTTACACATTATTTTTGCACATCACTCCAAACTACATCATTTTGTGTTAAGAAAAAATCATATTTGTTTTTGACCCATATCGTTTAAAATATATTTGGATCTTCTTCAACACAAAACGACGTAGTTTTGAATGATGTGTAAAAATAATGTGCAAAAATGACGTGTATGTAGCACTATTGAAATATTAAATGTGTGGTGAGTAGTACTATTTTATTCTACTGATGAAGAGCCAATCAACTTCTGTGGACATGTTGAATTTGGACTCCACGGCATAACTCTCTCGTCCTATTGCAATTCCTAGCTTAAAGTGGATACAATGCTATACCTTCCACATGCCCATAAAGTTGCAAGATTCTTATCAACTATATATACACACACACACATATACATATACATGTATGTGTGTGTATATAAGAAAAGAAAAACAGGATACTACAATTTGTTTTAAAAAAAAGCTTCATCTGATTGAAGCAGAACTAGTCATACTAATACACTTTCTTCTTCCTCTTGAACAATCAAGAAACACGAATTTATTTATTTCTTATCTCTTGACCCAACAAAAAGTTTTAATAGCATTTCTCATAGTATTAGTCATTTTGGCACCTCAGCATTTTTTATGTATATGCTCCAACATTACTAGGTATTTTGCCTAGTCACGTTATATAAATGGACAAATTAATGATGAGATAATCAATGATATACGTAGTCTCCAATGATTAGCTAAATGTAACTGGTCAAACTATAAATATGTAAAATATCCAATCATTTGACTAGTTTGTTGGATTTGCAAAAAAAATGTTTTATTATGCATTTTATTTGACAAGCCTCAAATAGAGAAGCTGTTGGAGATATTCCAAGGGAAAGTAACTTCTTTTAACTTTCTTTTTCTTATTTTGTACCTTTTTGTAACTTCTGTCAATATACATATAAAGATGCTAGGAAGGATATAAAAGGAATATTCTCAAACATATAAACATGCCACGAAGGATATAAAAGGAATATTCTCTAAATTATCTTCATGTCTAAACCAATTACGTGAAGGAATTGAAGAAAGGAACGAAAAAGATGTGTCGGTTAGGCGTAATTGGCTAGAGATACGTGGCTGCACGTTAACGGTCTTTACGTTGAGTAATTATTCACTACCTCCATCTCCTTGTACTACCACACAATAATGTCAAATTTATATATTTAGGCACCTTTCTTTAAATATTTTTTACAATTAATGTTTGTTAGACTCTATTCCACCACATATAGTATAAGTAAGTCACTCACATTTGATAAATAAAATCTAGAGGCTATTGCTAAATTAGTTTTATGTTGAAATCCTACCAGAATTCTCACAATGTTTTAGTTTTTTGACTATTTTTTTTTAATTTTCATCAAATTTGTATTATTTTTTTAAATTAATCATTCATCTCGATAAAAATAATCTATAAACTAAAAAGTGTACTCTTTTAATACAGTGTAACGCCCCTAATCCGATGGGTCGGAGAGTATCTTAACTTATTTTTCATACAATTTATGATTTTAATTTTGTAAATTTTCGGTAATTGATTTTCTTGACGAGGTCACTTTTCAATCTAAATTTTAAAAAAGTTAAGAATAAATTATAGATTGCTAGAAATACAATGTCACCCTAAAGTTTTTTTAAAATTACTATGACCTCCATTAATTATTATGTAGTCTTCTATCATTAAAATTAGTCAAATGTTATTAATTCAGCACATTAAAACTTCAACTTTGAGATATTTTTTGGACAAAATAGATTGTAACATAATTCCTATAACGTGCAAAATAATTTATGTTGAGTTTCTGAAAAAAATTTAAAGTCAATATTCGGACGAGTCTCAAAATACTATCAAAATTTCAATTTTAGAAAAATCTCAAAAATTCAATATAAACTATTTCGGATGTGATATGAATTATGTTACAATTTATTTTGTTAAAAAACTCTCAAACATAAAGTTTTAATAACTTAACTAATATTATTGATAGATTTTAACAATAATATGAGAGGTAATTTTACCCAATATTAATAATTTGAACATTGTATTTATTAGAAACCTTAGGAAAAGTATAATTCACCCAATAATACATCAAGTATTCTAAAAAGGCCAAAATTATGCTTAAAATATTATTTTATTTACTGATTTGGACGCAAAAGCGTAAACTTGTTTGTCCTATTGCCAGTTATGTGAATATATATTAATGCATTGCCATCTCCAAGATGGCCCACAGGTTGCAGGGTATCCCTCCCCCACTATTCAAAGAGCCTATAGAGAGAATCTAAATGGAATTATTCCTTTTAATTAATCCCCACTCACGCATGTGTAATCAAATAGTGATTGGTAGCAAAGTATTATACCTTCACCAGTTGAGAGAGTTTCTAACCCCAAGTATATACTCTAACAACACCTTTTCTATTTCTTCCACCACCATGCTTGGAATATTTTATGCTTCATAACTACTACCTAAGCAATTACATGTGGCTTACTGACAAAGTTACTTTTAATTATACTTTTTTGCCCATCCCAAAAAATGTTGTCCTCATCACAAAACCAATATTTTAAGAGAATTTTATTTTTTCCATGACAGAATATTTTAACATTTTTGTAAGATGGAAAATATAAACAAGCTCTTTTTTGTATGGTGATAGCAGAATTCAATTATATTTTTAAAATATATTACTTTTACAATCATTTTAGAATAAATGAAGTAGTATATATATTTGTTCTTCGAACATATAAGGCTCGACCATGTGTATATTTTTCACCAAAATCATCATTGATCAACCCTAATTTCTATAGAAGATTCGTACTAGTTACAAAAATTAAATTCTTTGAATAAACCAAAAACTTTTGATTGTAATTAATAAAAGAACAAGTCTATGAACACAAATTATTTCTACACATTCAGATACAAATGTATTTAGAATCATTGAATGCACGTGGAGCTCACGTATTTATGGCGGATTCTATGTTGACCTGACAGTCTAGATATCTATATTTGAATGTCCGCGAATAATTTGTCTTTCTAGATTTTTTCTTAACAAAAAGCTTGATTGGTTGTGCACTGAATACAACTTATCATTGACTAGTTGGTAAGGTATTTCTCAAAAAACTTGAAACATATGAACAACAATAATTTTGGAAACAACAATAGCATTATATAAATCTGCTAATAAGACGAGAAAAGAGATTTTAATTGACAGATGATAATAGGATGTCATCAAACACAAAAACCAGACAAGAAGGTCAATCTTGTATGATTATGATCAACAAAAAGCGTTTACCAAACGAAACATTGGAGAAGAGAGAGAAAGGAAGAATATGATGACCTGAACAGCAACTTCCGATTGGTTGTGAGTTCCTCTTCTTCCCCAATCGCCAACCACCAAAACGCTAAGCGACCCATCAGCTTTGACTGGATATTCGAACCTCTGAAGCTCAGCGATGGCGACACCCAAACACAATCCAGTAATTACTGCGAGCTTTAGAGAGAGAATCATATTTTGGTTCTTAAGTAAACCAGCCATTCCTTCGGAACAGAAAACAGAAACAGGGGCTCGGGACAGAGGTCTGGTGTAGGACTCAACCAGGATAGAATATATAAATATATATAGGGTAATCTATGTGTGTGTGCGTGCGTGTACTTTACGTGGTTTCATCTCAATTTTTTTTATACAAAAATCTTAAAAAAATTAAAAAAAAAAGATCATAGCACCCACCATAAAATTCACATCACATATTTATTATATTTCATTTAATTAGTTTGACAATTCATTTATCAAAAACAAATCACTTACCATTAAATTTATACCAACTAGCAATGGGGACACACGCAACGCTGCGTGTGCAAATTAACTGTCAGAGAGAGAGATGAAAAGAAGAAAATTGTGGATGGTGAGAAGAAGTGGTAAGAAAGTTATGGGTAATCATACAAATAATATTATGTTACTATTTTATCTCATGCATTTATTTCATAGTATATTAAAAATAAATATAATTTGATTTTATTATAAAAATACTTTTGTGACGCAACTTCATTTTCAAATTCAAAAAAAAAAAAAATAGTCCCTTTATATATCAAATAGATATTAGTTTTTATTTAGTCATTGATTTGACAACCTAATTCTTAATTTTTTTTGAACTAACCACTTTAAAATAAAAAAATTATTCATACTGACTTCTTTTTTATTTATATTTTTAAATTATGATATTAATTTAAAATACATTCATAATACGAGAGCATCGCTTTTAATAATATTGTATGAAGAAAATGGTAACTACGTTGTTTTAGATTCGTATAAAAATATGTATAAGTAACGAAAGGAACAAGAAGCTTCCAATGCGGAAAAAGATTTAGGCAAAGGAGGAAGTGGCCAATACGATTCATCTGAGATAATTAAACAGTAAATTGCAAAAATAAGGAACACCAAGTGAGTGGTCCTTATGTGTTAAAGAAAATCTCTCGTTCCAACTCATACGTATTTATGTGCATACAAACGGATATATGGAAGTATATGGAGATAAGGAGATATACTTTGGGTCCTACAAGATATTGCCACTGGGAACTATATCATAACCAATTTTACTATTAATTGAATTTGGACTCACTTTTTTTTCAGCAATTTTTTTGGATTATTGATTCGTTTCGATGAGAAATTTTAGAGAAATTAAAAATTATGAATAAATTAGAAAAAAATAACTAATAAAAGTAATCAAAATTAAAGTCCGTTTTGACTTATTTTTTCATCTTTAGTGAACTATTTTTAATTTTTTGACCTAATTTTATATTTTTTAGATTTTTTTCGTCGAGGTGGACTAATAATCCACAAAAAATTAGATGCAAAACTAACAACAATTAAAAAATAAAACAAAGATAAAAAAAAAATGAATAACAAAGCAAAAGATAATCGGTATTATTTGATATTTTGTAATTTTACGTACAATGTTTTGTTCAATTTTTATCGTTCCCGCATTCGTCTCGACGAGAGAATTTTGAAAAATTATAAAAATATGAATTAAAACAAGAAAAAAAGTTCAGATAGAAAAATACTAAAAAACAACAAAAATTACAAAAAAAAAATAGTATTTTTTGAATCTTTTTCTTCTTCCGTGAATCTTTTGAGATTTTTGCTCATACTCTTTACTCTCGTCTCTTTTCGTCAAGATAATTAATTAATCTAAAAATTAAATACAAACTTAATAAAAATTAAGAAAAAATAACTAAAAAATAATAATGTTAATATCGAATAATTTTGACAAAAAAGAGATTAAGGTAAGTTATTGTACATGATACTGCGGGGGTGTTGAAAGCTACTTTAGCAATGTAAAGCATGGGAGGTCATATGAATATTAATACTATTCTTTCACCATTATTGATGAATTTATTAACAGTGACTCAAATTATCACCACTAGTATCAAAAGAAAAATGGGATACTACAATTTGTTTTTAAAAAAAGTAATGCTAGAAACACAGATATTTCGAATACAAATATTTTGGACACAGACATGTCTGGAACTCTTGGATGCATGTAGGGTTCTTAATAATTTATGAATTTCACGTGCGTCCATGATTTCGGACACATCTATGTTTTTAGACCTCTTTTTTTAAATGCTTCATCTAAAGCAAAAGTACTAGTCATACTGATACACATTCTTCTTCCTCTTGAACAACCAAGAAATGTAAATTTATTTATTTTTCATCTCTCAACACAATAAAAAGTTTTAAGAACATCTTCAATATTACTAGTCAGTTTACCTAGCACCAAGTACATTAAAAAAATACAATTTCTATATTAGCTTAGCACTTTTTATGTATACGCTCCAACGCTATTAGGTATTTTGTCTAGTCACATTATATAAAAAGATAATAAATACATGTTTGATGAGATAGTAAATAATGTGACACTTTGTGATTAATTAATAAAATCTGTCTAACTTTTAATGACTAGCTAGATAGGAATAGGCCTAATGAAATTTATCTAACCTCTAACAATAGTTTAAAAAGTAATGATGGTCGCATTAATTTTAAAAACCTGGAAGGAAACATTGTATTTTATTAGAAACATAAGGAGAGGTAAGTGTAATTCACCCAATGATACATCAAGTATTACAAAAAGTTGAAACCTATGCTTAAAATATTATCTTATTTACTGATTTGGACGCAAAGGCATAAAACGGTTTGTCCTATTGCCAGTTATGCGAATATATTAATGCATTGCAATCTCCAACATGGCCCACAAGTTGCAGAGTATCCCTCCTCCACTATACTCGTTCCTTGATTCAAAGAGCATACAGAGAGAATCTAAATAGAATTATACCTTTTAATGAATCCCCACAGATGTGTTGTCGAATATAGTCATTGAGAGCCACCTTCACCCGTTGAGAGAGTTTCAAGCTTCATAGGAATTTATGGGCGCAACTTAATTTTGAAAATCGAATCATAAAATAAAAATTGTTTAAGATTTATAATCAGAGAAACGAAGACTAACATAGGTAATGTGGACTTGTTAATATTGGACTCACTAACAGCTTTCATCACACGAAACATAGATTGCAAATGTGAGGATGATGGAGGGCTTAGACGAGAAGATCTGGGTACGTAATGAGTGCGTAATGAATCTAACTCTAATACTATGTTAAAAACTCATGCACCTAACTCAACCTCGCAAACCAATTTATAAGATAAGGATTGCTCGACTTGCTAACGTCTTCCCTCACGCGAAGTGTGGAATCATATGTGAAGACAAGATCTAGCTATGATACCATATTAGCGAGTCACACATCGCTTATGTTGATTTTCTTTTTTTTTCTATTTATAAATCTTAAACAATTTTTATTTTACAAATTAATTTTTAAAATTGAATTGGACCATAAAGTTCTAACGGTGTGTAGGCCTATAAATTTTCGGCCTATCACAAGTTGCCACATATTAAGGCCTAATAAATATGGCACAATAATTGGCTAATCAAATATTGCCAAGTGT
>JABCMJ010014922.1:0-29581 GCA_014822125.1 Arbutus unedo | reverse complement strand
CCTATGGAATTGTATTTGCACCTATAACAATAATTGATATATTAAAAATCAAGATCATAACACTATATCCATCCATGATATGCTTATGATCAGGACATGCATGCCCAACACAACTTCCAACTTACACATCGTCGCCATATATGATGTTTAGACATCAATATCCATCACATACCTTGAGATTGAAGATCGAAATAAGAATTCAACGATGGCGATGGCATTAACATAAAATGGCATTAACAAAAAATTCAAATTCCGAACACATCAAAATCTTCAAAATCTTCACCCCCCCCCCCCCTCACTCTCTCCCCCATTTTGATAGAAAAATATAAAACTGTAATTTTTTCTCCGAAAGAACGGCATGAAACTCACCCAAATCCTATGCATGTCAACAAAGTGAAAATACCACTATTCCTAGAAAAGTTCAAGGAACAATTATTGGGATTTTTTATCCCTTAAATCAAAACTTTCAAAATTCACTTTTTTCATACTTAGCCATTTTTCAGACAGTTAAGTTTTTAAGTATGGCGCAAGCATAAAACCAAATGAACATCCAAACTAGGACATTTTCAGCCTAACCATATTGTCTAGATCAAAACACACTTTTAAACAACTCTAAGTGTTTAGATTATTAAGTCAAACGCAATGCTCTACCGATAAGCTTACCCTACTTCCTATTGGTAGACACACCCACACACTATGCAACACACTCAACGTACACCTTAACTCCTCCATTCATCGATCAATGGAATGCAATACCACACACCATACACCCTAACACCATATCATACACGCAATATCTTATTAAAATGCATGCTCCACACGATGTTTTCAATAAATTAGATAATAGAATTTGTACAGGTAATACAGCTAAGGACACCGATTTGAATGGCACTTCGATAAGACAACAAAGGGTCGAGTGTGGATTGTAATAAGGTCATGATTAGAGGCACCTAGGTAAGTGTAAAGGAAATTATGTATTGGGTTGAATAACTTCGAGTTTGACCGTGGTGTCAGTGAGTCTCGTAATGGTGTTGATCAGGGTGTCGAATGGTCTTGAACTAAACATGCGGTGTTAAGATGCGTTGGTGGGCTGATGCACCATAACAGTTGTTTGTGTACTGAAAGGACTCCAACTAGGAGTAGCTGGAGATGGTTGAGGGTGACTTTGGGGATGTTTGCAAAGGTAGCTTTGGCTCTCAGAGAAGTGACAGTCAAGATTCTTAGGGGTCTTGAACTGAAGGTGAGGTAGTTAAGATATGCGGTCTTGAATTTGATCGCGCGGCAGTAAGATCTTTTGGCTAATGGCTAAGAACCGATACACCTATTTCGTATTTATCTAAATAAGCTGAGGTCGGGATTAACTTGAGTGGACGGTGGAAGGTCCCATCCTTGCAAGGTCAACGATGGCTTAGTCGAGTATATCACTTCAGTCTAAGTTCATCAAAGATCTCTTATAGGGGAGGACCAATCAATCTTCCTTAAATTCGATGAGTAGATTTTGGCTCCCAAAGGAGGGAACCGTAGAAACATAAATGAAGATTCATAATGAACCTATATGTTACTTTCATTGTTACATTTACTCTGTTTAATCTTCTGTTAACGTTATATTTGCATATCTTTGGGCTTGATTTTTGGGTATATTACTCTACTGAGTGTCATCACTCGAGGAGCAATTTTTCTGCGCCCTGCGTTTTATGGCAGATGTAGAAAGGCAGCTGAAAATGCCACCCAAGCAGGAATAGCCGGGTTATGAAGACGAATGATTGACGTACCTTTAGAAACTCTATGCATTTAAATCAGTCTTTTATGTAAACCCGCAAAGGCATTTCAGTCATTTTAAATGTAATATCACTGCAGTTCATCTTTAATAAATGAAGCTATATCTGCTATTTATTTTAAAATGTTCATTTTATTTAACAAAAGATTTTAAAAGGGTTTTAATAACATTGCCAGAAACTAGGGCATTACATCATGATAGAACTTACAAGTGGATCCCGAAAATCACAAAGAGATCGCAATCGAGAGAAATCAAAATTTGACAGATATAAATAGAATATCGACTATTGAGATATTGGGTTGATTCTTTCCTTTATTAGAGACACGATTCTTGTGATTCTTTCTTTTGTTATAGATATAGCTTGATTGTAAGCTTGATTATAGGATTTGTACTAATGATCTCTCACTATATATAGCTATATAGTTTATTGAATAATATGAGTGAAAATATTCTTGTCAAAGTTTGATATTCAAGTTGGCATTAGAGCCACAAAACTAGAATCATTCACCATCCTTTCATTGAAACCATGAGCAATGATGGATGTAGAACTTAAAAATTTTGAAGCTTTAGCAATGGTGACTCGAAACCGGTCTAATCAAATCTGGCCTCCTCAACACCAGCATGATTGAACAAAGTCCAATCATCCTAAGGCCATTAACGGTGCCGACAAATCTTACTACAAATGTACCCACTACGATCAAATTGGTGCTATCGATCATATGACATTTGATTCTGGACAGGTCTCACCCCTTAAACCTTCATCACAACAATTTGTTTCCACTGCCAATGGTACCTCAGTTTTGATTATTGGGAAAGGATCCATGTCCTTCACTTACACTCTGAATTTAGATGCTATTTTAGTTGGTTCATCTTTGGATTACAATCTTTTGTCAGTTTCTCAAATAACCATTGTGTTATTTTTTGTTGTACTTTTTTAGCCTGGATTTTGTGTTTTTAAGGACATCTAAACGAGGCAAACAATTTGTTTTTATAACTTAGACTTGGTGTCGAGGAGTTCAGACAAATTGCATCAAACTTTAATGAGGATGGCACTAAGGGTGAAAGAAAAGATCTGACATCTAGTTATGGCATCACCATTTGGGGCATGCTTCATTTGGTTACTTGAAGAAGTTATTTCCTAGTTTATTTGCAACATTTGATGCTTCTAGTTTTCGTTGTGATATTTGTGAACTTGCAAAGAGCAATCGTTCTTCGTATCCATTAACTTTGTATAAAAGTCCAATTCCTTTTATGATTACGCATTCTGATGCTTGGGGCCCATCCAAAGTTAGTACCTTGGGTGGATCATGTTGGTTTGTTAGTTTTGTTAACGACTATATCAGGATGAGTTAGGTGTGCTTAATGAAGTCCAAAAGTGAAATAACCTTGTTATTTCAAAAGTGTTATAAAATGTTCATAGTCAGTGCAATGCACTGGTTCAGGTTCTCCACAGTGACAATAAAGGCATATTCGAGTTCTGAATTTCAACAGTATTTGGAAGCACAAGAAAGTATTCATCAAACTAGTTTTTCCAATACACTCCAGCAAAATGGGATGGCCGAGCAAAAAAAATTGTCACTTGTTGAAGGTTGTTCGTGCTTCATTAATAGAAGCCCATATGCTGTTATACTATTAGAGAGAAACACTTACTTCTGTAGCTTATTTGATCAATTGGGTACCCTCCGGCACTATTGATTTCAGAACACCTTTTCTGGCTCTCCTTGAAGCGGTTGTTGCCCCTACTGTCCCAAACTTACCTCCTCGTGTGTTTGGTTGTGTAGCATTTGTGCACCTCAATAAGCATCAGCGTAACAAGTTGACTCCTCGAGCCTTGCATCGTGTCTTTCTAGGGTACGTTGCTTATCAAAAAGGGTACCAATACTATCATCCTCCAACCCAACAAATGTTTGTCACATTAGATGTAGTATTTCATGAAGACTCGACTTATGTTTCCTCTGAGCCTGACCTTCAGGGGAAGTTTCAAGAGGAAGTTCAGACTCTAGATTACGATGTTCACATCTTTAAGAATGAAAATATGAATCTGGTCACTAGGATATCGGTAACTTGGATACAAGTGGTATAGATTTGGATGCTAATGGTGATGAAAACCTAGAAACAAAAGTCGTAAGTCCAGAAATTGAAGTTGTGACTCCACCTTCGTCCAAATCGCTCAATTTGGATGCTAGTGGTGATGAACACCTAGAAGTTGAAGTTGTGAGTCCATAAATTGAAATTGTGGCTCCACCTTCGTCCGAACCCCTTATACCATAGGCAACTGATATGCAAAACCAATTGCTTGTTGAGGATGTTCCTGATTTAGTGTCTAAACCATCTAAAATAGAGTTACCACTGTGTCACACCAGAGGTATCCCTAAACCCACATATGAAACCGAACTCTCTAGTAAAGTAAATATCCCATGAGTCATAATGTTGTAACCATCGTTTGTCGGAATCAAATTAATCATCGATGAATCATTTATCTAATGTATCTATTCCTAACAGTGAGCATGAAGCCTTAGCTAACCCAAGGTGAAAAGCCGCAATGAATGAAAAGAAGAAATCTGTGAGGACCCGAGATTTAATATTTATTATTTTATTTTTTTAGTTTATTGTAGAGCTTAGTAGATTTAAGTTTAATGTTAATTGTGGTTCAATTGTAATAATTTAGAATATAGGGCTTGATTTGCGGTTGTTAGTAGCTCGAGAGGGTTAATGTAATTAATGTAATTATGAGTATAAAAGGATTATAAAAATTGCTTGAGGAAAGAGAACGGACTAGTAGACAAAGGATTCGCATGAAGTCATCAACTAGGAAGTCGTAGAGGGCATTGAGAGCTTCTCACGGAGCTTTAGATCAACCAAGTACACGAAGTGTTTGACAAATTTTTGTTCATAACAACATGTTTTGCATTTTTATCACATAAGGTAGGATTAAATATTGATTTATATTGAGATATTGTGTAGATCATGTTCAATTCGATGATATATGTATTATTGTTTGTGTGTGATCAAGTCATGCATGTTCTGTGTAGATTTTTGGATGATATGGATAGTTAGATTGTAGAAACGAAGGCCAAAATGAGATTATTTGCAAAGAACATTATCTGAAAAAAAAAATAAAACACAACGATAATCTGATTTTGTGAAATTTCATTAGGGTTGTTCTAATATTCTAAAATTTCTGAAATTTTTACTGAGCGTTGTTTTATGTGTCTAATGTGTTGGGTTAAAACTTCGAAGCCTAATTCAACATAGAAAATTCTAGAAAAATCTGTGATTGAGCTGAAGTAAATTGGCACCTGTACAGGCCACACTAACACATTTTGGTAAAACGAGCATAACTTTTAGTACGAGTTTCAAATTTGCATATCGTTTGTTTTTTTTGAACCTATACACACAGAGGTTCAAATAAATGTATATTTTGTAATTTATTTTTACCTGAGCAAAATCAATTTTTCAATTGAATTTGACGATGCAATTTTGATGTTTCAAAATGAGGTACCCAACTTTTAACCGACATGATGGTGTCGTCCGAATTCCATTTTTAACCTATTACTTATCGTTTGAAAGTTTTTAGAGTGTAGTTTCTATTGAAAGTGGACCCAATATCTCTACTTATAAATTATAGCGTTTTAGAATTTTTAAGGTTGAATATAACTATATAGCTTTTTCCACTCGAGCGACCAACTGAAAAACATAATGTTTATTTTTGGATTTTCGACCTATTTGTTGCCTTCTGGTCCATTTGTAGTTTGTGATTCCTCTAGTGAAATAACATAAAACTACCAGGTAAAGAGGTGACTCGATGGTCAAGGCAGCCCATAAATTCTATGATAGGGTCCCCAATGTGGACAGCCCGGGGTGCAAGACTGTTAAAATTCTGCATGAATTGTATGTCGAGCATGATAGCATTGTGATCATTTAGTCAGTAATTTAACTTGTCATTTATGCATATTATGTTGTTGATACAAGCACGTTTTAATCAATATGTCAACATTTTAATATGACTTTCTATCCAATCTCCAACTTATGTTATGTTCTATAAACTAACAATTTACAGGTAATGATGTGGATCCGAGGACTTAGACTCATATTTCGAAGATAGATGGATTATAATACTTAGTATTTATTTTTTTATGTCAGTTATTTTCATCTTTAAATTTCAAATACCTATTTTTAGTTATTTTCTATTTACTTTGTCATATGGTGGTTTGTGGATTGTGGGGATTTTATTTTGCATTGTTGAAGTTGTTTCAGATGATCACGAGATTTTAAGATTTTAATGAAATTGATGGAGGATGCACTTGGGGTTTACAACACATAGATTTTTTTTCCAATTGTGGTTTGAGAGTAAATATGTTTTATTATTATTGCTCTATCATACCCTTGAAATTTGGAGTGTGACAGAATTCTTGTAGAAAAATAAAACTTGAGAACTTATTGACCGTCCAACGGGAAACAAACCAATTGGATGTCGGTGGGTTTATACTGTGAAGTGCAAAGAAAATGGCACAATCAAACGCTTTAAAGCGAGATTGGTGACAAAAAGGTACACCTAAACCCATGGGACCGATTATACAAAGATGTTTGCACTTGTAGCTAAAATCAACATAGTTCGAGTCTTGTTGTCTCTAGTTGCACGTCACGCCCTCAATTTCAATAAGGTAATAATACATTTAAATACTAAATAAAAATCTCACAAAGTATACAACCACTCCCAAAATATCCATTCATAAGCATCAACAAGGTTTATAAACATCTAGATTTCAAAATATACCACCTCAACCTTGATGGCTATATGTACAAGACAAAAGTTTTTCCCAAGTTTACAGTGTAATCATAAAATCAGAAGAGAGTTACTTTAGATCTTTCCCAAAAATAGTTGATCAAAAGATCTAACTCTAACTAGATTCTTCCAAAAGATGCAACAGGCCAAGCATGCCATGTTCTACCAGTTATGTCTCCGGAAGGATACCTAAAAGGAAAGATGGGGTGAACCATAAGCCCAGTAGAAAAGTTTACAACAATACTATATGGATGCACAATATGATAGTATACAACACAAGTCTCAACGATCAAGATGAATGACAGATATATACAAAATACAAAATAAAGTTGATGCAAGGAAGATAAGCATAAGTAATTTATATCACCATTCGTCTTTTATTTCTTCATTTCACATATCCACTAATTACGTTCATTGTCATCGTACGCTCTCAACGTGTCATTTTGTTTCTCCTAGCATTCCTGAGGAGTCTAGTTCAATTCCTAGCATACCCGAGAGGGAGTCTAGTACAGTATTCCTAGCATTTTCGAATGAGTTTAGTTCATTTCCTAGCATACCCGAGAGGGAATCTAGTTCAGGATTTTGCCTTATTCACATGAGCACTCAAGTCAATTTTCAAGTTAATCTTTATCTACCATAAATAACATGCTAGAGAACATCAAGTTATTTCAATGACCAATGCAAGGATCACAAGAGAAATAGTTGGGATAATCGTATCAATCATGACATGTATAATCCGACATCATAGGAAACAATCATAATAAAGTACGAACAGATAAAAAGCAAAGTATGAGCATCTATAAGTGAACCAAAAGGTTAAAGTCTAATGGAGGAAACAAGAAATAAGGTTTTAGGGTTCTCGTACGGACATCCCTGAACCTCATCCGAACATCCAACAATACGACACTTTGTCTCAAAATCTCTCATAGCCGTTCAGTCTCGTCTGGTTCCCCGTCCAAACACCAAACCTCCCGTCCAGACATCAAAACCTCCCGTCCGGACACCTAAAAAATAGTCCCTCTGGTCAAATGTCAAGCCCAGTCATCTAGTCCAGTCTGGTTCCCTGTCCGAACATTGCATCGCGAAATGCAAAAATTGCACTCAACTCTCAAAGGTCCAAAAATCAACAAAAAACTCAAATCCCTTACCAATACAAGTTATAAACACATATAATAGGAGAAACTCCCTTATCTCAAAGTTAAAATGGGTGAAATGAAGTGTCCAAAGAAAACCTTGAACCTCCAATGTTGACGATGCTCCAAATGGTGATCTCCAAGTGATTTGATGTCATCAAGCTCCAAAATCAACTCTAGGTGATGAATCCTTGAAAGATCTAGAAGGAATTTGGGCTACGGTAGAAGTTTGCTCATGGTTCCATGGCTAGGGTTTAGAGAGAGAGAGAGAGAGAGAGAGAGAGAGAGAGAGAGTAGGTGGAGAAGAAGGAGAAATGGTGTTAAGCTTAGAAAAAAATGAAAGCAAAAGATAAAAATCTAGATTTCTATATTACCACTAATGACACTAGACCCCCTACATAAGTGATATGCCAACATTAAGTCCAAAGTCAACATGTAATGTCACAAATTCCCCAAATCATGTAATAGATCCTCATGCTCTCATGCTCTCATGCTCATAACATATTGACATTAAATAAAAATCGAAAAAATTTCCGAGTCCTCACATGTGAACCTGGATTGGGCATTGCAATAATTTGATGTGATGAACACCTTTCTACATGGAGAATTATTTGAAGAAGTCTACATGGATCTCCCATCATGATGCATGATACCATAAGTGCATTATTAAAGGGTCTGAAAATTAAAGAAATCATTGTATGGATTGAAACAATCTCTGAGAAAGTGGTTCAAAATGTTCACAAAATATATGAAAGACTTTGGCTACCATCAGAGTAATTCAGACCACACTTTTTTCTTGAAAAAATAGCAAGGTAAGATCACTGCATTTATTGTGTATGTGGATGACATTGTGGTTACAAAAAATGATCCTGAAGAAATGACGGCTCTATAGAGTTACTTGTCTAGAAAATTCGAAATGAAAGACTTCAGTCCCTTGAAATTTTTTCTTGGCATTGAAGTGTCTCAATCTAATAAAGGAATATTTTTGTCTCAAAAAATATATCCATTAGATTTGTTAAAAGAATCTTATATGTCAGCATGTCAACTAGTTGATACATCAGTGGAATAAGGACTGAAGTTATGTGTTGAATCTAATCAGGTACCAGTTGATAAAGGGAGATATTAGAGACTAGTAGGAAGATTGATGTACTTAGCCCTAACATGATCGGACCTTGCCTATGCATTGAGTGTTGTCAGCCAATTTATGCATAATCTTGGAGAGTAACATATGAATGCAGTTATGGGCATTTTGAGGTATCTGAATTATGCTCATGGGACGGGAATTTTATACACTAAAAACGTAGATTGTCAAAATATGGATGCAGATAATAATGTTGACTGGGCTGGAGCAAAAAACTGAATGTTATTGCACGTTCAAGTGTAGAGGCTAAATTTAGATGAATGGCATTTGGAATATGCGAAGAATTATGGCTAAGTCTTCTGTTGAAGGATTTGGGTTATCTCCCTAGGGAATCGATTCGACTATATTGTGACAATAATAAAGCATGTGATATTGCTCATAATCGAGCTCAGCATGATCGTACAAAACATGTGGAGGTGAACAGATTCTTCATTAAGGAGAAATTGGATAACAAAATTGTGGAGTTGCACGATATCTAGTCGAGTCTTCTGAACGTTTTTGGGCAAATTAGGCATGTGTGATATCTATGCACCAACTTGAGAGGAAGTATTGAGATATTGGGTTGATTTTTTCCTTTATTAGCGATACGATTCTTGTGATTATTTTCTTTGTTAGAAATATAGCTTGATTGTAGGCTTGGCTATAGGATCTGTACTAATGATCTCTCGCTATATATATAGATGTACAGTTTATTGAATAATATGAATAAAAATATTCTTCTCAAATTCTAATTGGGTTGATTCTTTCCTTTATTAGATATACGATTATCGTGATTCTTTCCTTTGTTAAAGATATGAATCTTGTGATTTTTTCCTGTGTTAGAGATATAGCTTGATTGTAGGCTTGATTATAGGATTATATTGAATAATATGAATGAAAATATTCTTCTCAAAGTTTGATTTTCAAGTTCGAACAATCGATAAGAGAGAGATAGAAATCGAGCAATAACAAAAAGAAAAGAGATAGATTGGTTAATAAGAGAGACAACGATCAACAAATAGCAGAGTGATAGAGAGAACCTACAAATAGATGGACGGAAAATAACAGAAATAACAAAAAATCGAGCAAGAAGAGAGAAATAAAAACGATTGACGGCCAAACCAATAAGCGAAATTTTGTTTATTAAAGGACCTAATCTGTTAATAATTTAAAATAATAAACCCTAACTCAAAAATTAAATTAGCCCAAACCTAATGGGCCAGTTCGCCCCTACAATTGTACTGTTCACCAATTTTCTGTACATTCTGTACTTTTATAGCTAGATTAATCAAATTTGGCTTACTCTCTATTTAACAAGTTTAATGGTAATTGATATGTGTTTTTTTAAGATTAATTTTCTTAACAAGATAATAATGCTATTGTGTCCTAGAAAATAGTGACGAATTATCGTGAGATGTTTTGTAGTAGGAGTATCAAAAGGGATTTATGTCTATAGACGTATAAGTTTTCCAAAGTTCATACCAATTGTTTCACATGAAGTTTGTGAATTTTGTTTCTTAGATCTATTTTTGAGGATGACAATCCCTCTTTTGTTATGCTTTAGCTAGTTAAATTTTAATAGTGAATCAACCCAGAAATAAAAATAACAAAAAACGACGTGACATGAAATTTATTTTGCAGCTCGGACTTTTCATAAAGGTCCATTCTAGATAACTGACTAACAAGAACTCAAAGGGGTTTTTGAATTCACAAAAGTAACCTAGTTACCAGTTTGGCCTCCCCTTGAACACCACCAATACCGGTTACTTGAGGTTTGTAATTGAACATTGATATGGATCTACTTCCTTTCTCTACGTACCCTTTTCATCAACTTGAAGAAGAGCGAGCGAACACTGATGGTCTGATCTAGAAACTTGTGGTGAATGGCTCGTAAACCTTGAGATCAAGCACAACACCGGCTATAGAACCAGCAGCAGCTGCAATAGAAATTATAAGACAAGCAAGGCTAAGCAATTGGAGGCATATCCATCTGCTACTCCACTTGGGTATCTTCTTATGTGCAATATACATCTCAACTGGAAAATACACAGTTAGAGGCCAAAACCCAATCGCCCCAAGAAGTCCCACCACATCATTGAAGAAAGGGAGAAGCATCGATAAAACAGTACAGATTATAACAAAAACCGTCCTCCATACCAAACGGAGCAGGTTTAGGTTATATGGGCTAAAACCCAGGATTGGGATTTTGATTTCCTTGGTGATGATTTCATTTCCAGGCCATTTCTCTGCTGCCCATTTCTCAACAAAAGAAAAAAGGGGTTGGGAGTATACTTGGTATGCCCCAACAAGGTGGATCACTAGTGCAGCATTGGCAATATCAAGCAGCCAATATTGTTTGAAAAATCCAAAACCAGTGAGGAGGTTTCCAGGTGCTAGGTCCCCAAATGCTGCATAACCTATGCATCCACAAAGCATGTAGAAAGCTGTGGTCACACCAACACTTAGTAAGGTTGCCTTCTTCATTGTTTTTGCTTCCGACGGTGGGGATTTGATTGTGTCCTGTTATACAAAGAAAGACTACCCCTAAATGATCTGAACGCAACCCTGGTGAAGTGAACTGCTGAGAAATGTTGTACCTGAATTTCAATAAGAATCATAGAGTAAGAGTAGGCGAAAGCTATGTTGCCAAGAGCTTGGAAGCTACCCCATATCTTTTGGGATTGAGTCACGAATCCAATTCTTGTACCAGTAAGACTACCCCTAAATGTCCCATTAGCTGAAATACCCTTTGAAAAAGAATGAATCAGTTTTCACACACAGCCAAATTGGAAGTAAGAATCGATACACACTTGTTTGTCAGTGAAATTGTTGAGAGCAAGAAAAACCTGCAACTTTGGCAATTCCGAGGCCGAGACCAATAGATGAGTAAGTAAAAGACATGACAGCGGAAACACTTGAGAGCCACCACATTCGGTCAAAATCTGGTATCTGTGAAAATACTATTTGTATTACACCAAACAAAATCATGTACGGGTTGCTTGATATATGGCATGGATTCTTCCCACCACTCTCATGGAAACAGTTAGTCCGTTTGATCGCCCTGTTTATCGACAGAATGTAAACCATTAATCCCCAAAACTACTAAATGATAACCAAGAAAAAAGAAATGATGCTTTACTTACATCATGCTAATAGATGCTGCAATGGTGTATCCAACTGCAGTTCCAAACAGATTTAAATACTGAATTATACCACATATCTTCACCTTAAGCCCACCTATTTGAATCATGTAGTCTTTTCAGCTGATTAATATAAACCAAAAATAATGGATATGCAAATTAAAAATAAGGATTTGAAGTCCCATACCAAGATTAGACTCCACAACTTCCATGTAAGTATAGTTTCTCTTGCCAGTGATTTGGTTACCAGAGCGGTAACAGTCGGTAAGGAGAGCAGCAGTGTAGTAAGTCACCAAAGAGAAGAGGAACATCACAGTTGGACCAGCTATCCATCCCAGCTGAGCTATGGCCCAAGCTAAGGAAAGAACCCCAGATCCTATCACTGCTGTTATTATGTGGGCACTGGCTGTCCAAACACTCCCTAACCCATACAGACAAGTTAGTAACTTACCTTTTTCCTGAAAATTTTAAAAAACCGAGGAGTAGAGAGAGAGAGAGAGAGAGAGAGAGAGATTATCTTGGAAAACAGGGGAAGAAATTCCATCAGTGAGCTACTGTGAAATAATGGTCAAGTGTCCTTTTTGTTACTTATTAGTGCAAAATACATGGATTATTAGTATGGAAAAATTATTTGTTCTAGTTGAATTAGAGAATATAAATAAATAGGGTGCATGGACATTAAATTTCATTTTTTGTAACATAGCAATGTGAAATTATGTTAATACAAATTACAGCATATTAAGGAAATATTATGATAAATATTTTTGATCAACTTATACCAATAAATATTTAAAACAAGGCTCGAGATCAACTGTCTTTGTTTTGGGTTTTGATATGTGGTGAGAAGAGGGTAGGTGAGATTACCGGTTCGCTTGGAGCGGCCGTCATCGTCGAAGCATTTGGAGGTGTTGTTGCTTTGGGGACGAAGGTCCGAGGAGATGTCAAGGGAATGTTGGAGTTTGTTCTTTGCGGCGGCAGCAGCATCTCCATTCTCTCCCATATTCGTACTGGAACAAACCAACAACGCAATCTCAATTAGGAGGCCCGAATTATAAATATACACTGCAGAATTCAGGGATGTGTCTGAGAGAGAGAGAGAGAGAGAGAATAGAAAAGGAAAAAACAAAAAAGGATAAGTTGGGAATAGGTATTCCCAGGCACACATTGTAATAGCTACGTAGGGTGACTGGTTGTGGGTTTGCGTAGAACAATGGGTTCAGGGGGAAGGTGTTGTGGTCTGGGAATAGGAGATGCGGTTATTAACAAATGGCCTCTCCCCGTAACGAAGAAACTACACCCAAGAAGGAGGCCCTGCCCTGTTTATTAACAAAACGTACCTTAGAGTGAGAGATGCTCCAATTCCTGCAAACATTTCCCGAATATATATCCCTTCCAAATTAGAAAACAATATATATATATATATATATATATATATAACAAACAATAGGTAGTAAGCAACCTTTGGCACCGATGAAATGAAATCTCATAATAGATCATTAAAAGCGACTACTTTTGCGTTTATCTATTTTTTTATCACGTGCATAGACTCTTCTCCATTTTTGCTCAAAAGTAACTAAGAATATATATTTGAATGGATGCTAATGCAAATCCAAGAATAAATTCATTAAGAAAGTAGCATTTAATTAATGGTTGGGGAAGAAGTCCACGTTCTTATTCCCATTTTGTGGCCAATTCTATCCTATGCATACACCCCCCACAACATTTTCCTTAATTTATTATTTTACATGGTATCGGTTAGCAATCAATCAAAGTGCCCTAATAATTGACTTCTTTCAATATGCTTTCGTTAGTGGAGCTTGATAACTTTGACGTATGGTATATCGATCGAATATGCGCTACTACCAGAATTTTGAATTTGTTACCTAAACCACAAATCAACAAATCAATTCATTCAATATTTTCTGGTTGAGGTATAAAAATATTTATTATTTTCGGATCTTAATCTTTTGTAAATTATTAGTCTGTCTCGACGATGCTAAGTCTATTTTAAGTTTTCTATAACAAATGTTTGCGCTTTGCTTTGCTTTTCTTTTAATTGCAAAGTGCGCGATCATAATTTATTTTTTAATGAAAATTAAAGTATATTCAGATTTCTTGTGACCATTCAATCATTCATCTTTGATGTCCAAAGACTAAGGAATGGTAAGTTATGGATCAATCTACGGACTCATCTTTACTTGTATCTTTTTCACATTTTACTTGTCTTTTCAAACATGATGGAACATAATTGGCTATAGTTTTTATGGAACTTGGGACATCTTTGGTCAGCTACTACATTTTTATGGAACTTGGAGCATGTCACGAGAATGAAATTGAGATTGTAATGCAATTCATACTGGGATTGTAACATCCCATATTTTATGATACATTATACTAAAAGAATAATCAATTACGCAGTAAAATCTAAATTTTCAATTCAATAAAATTTTCAAAATATTTATTACTTGTCGACAAAAACATCCGACTCAAAAATCAAGTTCATTAAATAGTTTCAAAACCTAAAAACTTAAAATTCATAAATTATTCAAATTAAATAAATTGACGGAACATCCTAGGTTAAACCATATTGATGGCGACTGATACAACCATGACTCTTGAATTCCCATCTCTTTCACCTCAACCTGCTTGTTAGGGTTCTCTTCCATCTGTCCCTTAATATTTGACCTAAAATGCTAGGAGCAAATAAGAGTGATTGACACTCAGTAAAAGCACCAAACCTTATTCCAAATTACAAATACACATAATTCATTTCTAACATGCATCTGAACAATAAACATGCATCAACATGCAATTAATGTCGTGTATAAATCTTTTCGCATTAAGTATTTTTATCAACAATTCTCTTATTTGATGCTCCAGTACACCGGGCTCCCATACGTTAGGCTCTCGAAATCATCCTCGCAACATAATGACCTAGCTGCAAAGCACTAACACGGCTTACAGACACTAGCACAACTCACAGACATTCCTTCCTAGTCCAGATCATTTTATGCAACATTACTAGGGTTTGATGTCTCCCGTACATCAGATTCCCAAATGGCAGCCTCATGTAGGGGTCATGCCAAATACTGACACGGCTCACAAAACATCACCAATCCCCAAATTAATCTTCATTGCGGCAACAATGATTAATTATAATTATTCCTCATTATCACAATAAAGAGATGATCTAACATGCTGCTATATTAAGTTCCACTTTCATACAAAGATGTGCGAGCTACCTAACATGTGATAACAACTTCATTATGCGGTATCATAAAATACGAACTAAACATTAAATATCATCAAACAAATCATTACTATCAACTTGATATAAGTCACATGCAACGCTCGTGAGTGCTAAAAAATACAGATTAGTTGCATCAATTAATAATCTTTCAATTGGTTAGCCAATTAAATAAAAGATAACGAATCGCCACATAAATTTACAGATCAGATCAGTAGTATCAATTAATAGTCCTCCGATAGACTCGCTTGAATGGGTATTATTAGCCGTCAACAGGCAGTATGCAAGTTTTGTAACAGGGATCTAGAAACACAAGAACATCTGTTGCTTCACTGTCGCATTGTCTGGGAGTTGTAGTGTAAAAGGGCAATTGTTGATCTCCTTGCTTGGTGGGCGGATGTGAGGATCTACACAAGATCGTCCAAGATGATGGAGTCTTTGTGGTTTGCCCTACCTTTAATTTAACTATGGGCCATTTGGGGCACTAGAAATTAGGTGGTCTTCAACGATCGAGCTGCAAATTGCGCGAGGATTGAGCAATATCTGATTTTTAGATGGACCGATCGAGTTTCTCACCATCACGCGAAAATCAAGCATTCCTTCAATGACATCGTGTTCAACCTGCAAGGATTTCAAAGCTTTAGCGGGATTGGTGAAAGTTCGCAGTGAGGAGGAGGATGATAGTGAGGGTAGGTGAGGATGACTAGGTGGAAATTTTTACCATAATAAAACTTTCACGGAAACTAATTGGCAAAGTAGGGCACTTCTCAAACAATTTATAAAAATAGGGCAAGATGCAATTTTTATTTGCGTTTTATAATGACATGGCATTGTCATTCCAACGTGGAACTTGGACGTCGTTATATGCAAATATGAATTGCGTGTTACATGTAATAAGCATTTGGGATTTGCATTTCGTTGTAATGTAATAAGCACTTGGGATTTGCGTTTTATGTTGGCTTGGATTTGATGTTTTTCTGCAAGTTAAAGTGAATTTTCATTTTCACTTTGTCCACGAATCCCATTTAAGTATTGAGGTCAATAAAACGTTTGTTACACTTTCTTAATACTCCTTCGTCTCTCTCTCTCCTTCTCATGAAACTTCAAATCAAACAATCTGACAACCACCGTTTTTAAATCTACTAAGTTAAATTTTGCTAAGTTTGTATATATACAATGAGAATGGCTCAAGAGACCAAACCTTTAATTGTGTACCAACTATAATAGCCCTTGGATTGACTCAAATCCAAGGGCTTTGATTAAATTAAACCTCTAAAAATTATATTTTCAATGCCCATCCAAATATCATACCTCTACTATCCCTTTCTCTCTCTGTGATTGGATTCTTGGATCGCTCAGCACATACCCTACGCCATCATCACTGACCACTTGCTCTGAGAATTCATCAAAAATGTTCCCTTTACATGGGGAAGATATGTTTTGGCAATAGGTACATATATGATGTATACACACCGTATATATGAACCTAATCTTATACAATCTAAATACGTAAACAAAATAAAAAATGAGGAACGTGATTGGAGGTGCGTAGGAGACGGATCCCCTGAAAAAATGGTGGTTGTTGGATCATCTGATTCGAAATTTCAAGAGAAGAAGAGATAGAGACGATGGAATGGTGTAAAATAAAAGTGTAACAAACGTTTTACTGACCTCAATACAGAGCAAAAGTGAAAGGTCACTTTAACTTGCAGAAAAAACGTCAAATCAAAGCCAACATAAAACACAAATCCTAAATGCTTATTACATGTACTACGCAATCCATATTTGCGTATAATGACATCTAAGTTCCACGCTAGAATGACAATACCATGTCATCATAAAATGCAAATGAAAATTGCTTTTTGCCCCTATTGTTACATATTGTTTGAGAAGTGCTCTACTTCATTAATTAGTTTCCGTGAAAGTTTATTATTATAAAAAAATCGATTAGGTGAGGGGTATTTGAGGTTGTAAGTACTCCCAATTCATTGAGGGTATTGGGGCGTGTGAGTCGTTTTTTACCTGGGTTTGATATTTGTTGGGTCATCCCAATATATATCTTTTCATCTTTCAAAAAAAAAAAAACAACAAAAAATAGAAACTTTCAGTGATAGCTAGAATTTCAAAACTTGAAGAACAATCAAGACTTGTGTTAGACACAATTTTTTTAAGACAAAATTTGCCTTCGCTACAGTGCTACGAGTTGAATGACTTTTGCCTCTTAGGATGTAGCAGTAGCAGTGCAAAACTATAAGTCTGGCAAACCAAGAAATGGTGTACTACACTCTCTCGAAGAACAGAAAATGCAACAAATTGCCGTGAGATGCAAAAGGCAGGAGGTTGAATAGTTGGTGTGGAAAAATAGAGTAGGAAAACCTTAATTTATAGGCAGTGAAGAGGTGTAGTCCTGCCCAGAGGTCACACTGGTTTGACCGAAGAGGTAAGGATTGCACCGGTTCGGTTTAGATGGCGTTGGTTCAGCCATGGGTTGCACCTATTCATCCTCCAACCGTTCATCAACTGTCCAAGACTAGCCGTCAAAATTCTGTTGGTCAAACGGGTTAGAAGCGAGGTCCAAAATAAATTAAATTAATTTGAGTTAAAATCCATGTTACCTAGGTCGTTTCCCATTCACAAAAAACTCTTTGCAAAATTCAAGCTCTATATGCCCCATGAAAGCCCCGTATTTTTCCGAACACTTTTATGGATGGGGGCCTTGATAGTAAAATACAAACAACTAGATTTCTAATTCACATTTATTTTCTGGAGCTACGCAATGAGTATCCAAATTGCAAAATTGTGTTTGCTTTGTCTACAACAGAAGAAGCAGCAAAGTGCATTAGTTGGTGTTAAAGCAAGGAAAGAAATGTGGTCGAAGAAGCATTCTGTCTCAAAGTAAAGAGAGTAATAGGTGGTGAATTGTAAGTGTGAGAGATTTGATTAAGAATTTTCCATATATATATCATTTCAAATATTTAGCACCTTTCGGCCTCGTTTGATTCGGCTGAATAATGCAACAACCTCAAGCACTAAATAAGTTTAATTAATTTACCTTCCATGGAAACTTTGAACCAATTCGACCAACACTACTTCTTGATTGAAAACGAGTAAGCGAAATTCTTGATTGTATCATTGCTACTCTTTTATGTTTTTTGCCCAACTAGAGAGTTTGTAGTTTCGTCAATACCACTAGACGTAGTTAGTAATCAAGAAATACTTCAATTCAATACAAACAACATAGTACGTAAGCAGTACAAGGATGGATTCCCAATTGGTCGTATAGATTCAAATTTCTTACACAAATATTTTATAGAAAACCAATCCACCCTCGCAGAAATAATTCATCTACATGTGTATATATTCAGTAATGCAAATTAAAAAATATAGAATAAAACAACATGTTTAATTTTGATGTGCACCACCACCGCCTCGATCGAGTTCATGCAAAATATACCACATTGATATGTGGCGTTCTATGATCACCGGAGCAAAGCCATTGCTTCCATTCTAGAATTTGTTCCTCGGGATCCCAGAATGACTCATCTCCTCACTGCTAGAACAGGAGGGATTAAGCCCACACTCGCTCGTTGCCCCGTATTCGCTACTGTTGAAATCCTGGCTTGATAGTACCATTTTTCTAAATTTCATCATGTCAGCATTGTATGCACCTGTATCATATGCCGGCGTGTTGGAGCTGCCATTTGAGCTGTTGGTGGTACCTTTGCCTTGCTTAACACCATCGTTTAAGTCGTCCAACGATGAGTCTCCTTCTAATGCTCGAACAATCTGCTTGCGATATTTACATTATTGTGAAGTGAGTAAATTAAATGTCTACTTGTAAATCATATGTTTCTACCACATGCAAAACTCACTATATGATTCGGCATCCATGAATCATATTTAGATAATTGGGAAGAATGTTTTCTAGAAGCAAAGTCACACAGTCAAGTTCAGAACAACAAAACATAAACTAAATGGAACAACGATTTGAGATGAGAAAAGTTTAGCAGTTTACTTAGAAGTTTGTGTTAGAAAGAATAATTAATCTTGATTTGTGTCCTTTCGTAATGAGACAAAGTCAATAGGGTGGGGGCGTGATAAGAGAAGAGAGAGAGCGGAAATTTATAGGTGCATGAACGATTAGTTCGCATCCATATTTTACATGTTTATGAGCTATTTGTGAGGTGCAATGATTGTATTTAAATGGGAAAGCAATGTCAATAATAAACTCAAATGTGTTCGAGAGAGAATAGAACAATCAAAACTTGTCTCCAATTGAAACCAAAAAGCGATAAAATGAAAAGAGAACATAAAACCATGCAGCCAAACCCTCAACCCCCAAACCAGTAGCAAAGTATCACACCCTTAAAAAACAAATACCTTCCAAGCATCTCTTAAAGTTATGGTCTTCGTAATAGAAGAGACATTTCGCGATAAGCTTGTGCTTGTTTGGAGAGGTCATCATAAATCACGGTACATAAAATATTCAGCCAAAGCTGCTCCTATATAAGAAGCGAGGTAAGCCATCCTGGTTTTAGTCAAATCTACTACCTCCTCTTCAACCGGATTGATGTCTTTGAAGATAAGATCAATCTGCAATTTCCACAAGGACCCAACTACTGCATAGAAACATGTCTCTCAACAATTCTTGCCCATATTACTGAAGTCATAAGTAGACCAAATGCACAACCGATCAAACAATGTTGGAGGGCATACCCACGATAATTACCACGATTGTATGATTGCAGATCATATTCTCCATGCACATTTACATTGTAACAGTAGGTGAACTCCAGATTCCACTAGTATCAAACAAAAGGGGCAGAAGAAGACTTGTGATTCACTAATTATATTCCTCCTCGAGAGAGCTGATCTAGTAACAATTTTACTTTGAATTGCTTGCCAAGTGAATATTTCCACCTTAGATGAGCATAGGTTCTTCCATATAGAATTTTAGACATGCTCCAACTGTTGATTTTTCAACTCATGAATGTATGCAGTTTTAACAGAAAACTGCAGACCAGAGCCCCATTTCCATATCAATGTATCATCCCTTGAGTAATCAGCCCTGACCTCCATCAGCTTTTTCATTAGAATGACCCATTGCTTCTCTTACCATGCAAATAAGAACCCTACTAAACTGCAGATTCCATGTTCTAGAGATATTCTTCATAGTCACATCACAAACTAGAGCTTCTTTTTGAGTGGATAGAAGATAAAGTCTATGAAATTCGTCCTTTAAAGCAACATCACCTAAGCATATCTGATCGCAGAACATAGTATCATTGCCAGAATTAACTTTAACCTTGAACCCTTGGTGCATGACTGTAGTAATGCTTGATTCCATTCTTTTAACTGAGCAAATGTCTCATGAGATGATAGATGCCTTCCCATTGGAAGGCAGTTGAGGTAGCCAACAACTCTCCTTTGGCCTGAACTGGCTGTACATAACTTTCACACATAATGAATTGCTTTTCTCAGTGAATCTACACTACCTTTTGGCAAGAAGGGTATCGTTATGTTCAATCAGTCCCTTGAATCTAACCCTCCAAACTTCTTCCCTTTGGTTATCTCCTCCCATTTAACTAAGTGTAGTTTTTTCTTGTCCACAAATCCCCCTCAAAGAAACATCCTTTCTAATTTTCCAGTACTCCTGGCTACTGGCCACTGTGATTGGAATTCTATGTAAAAGATAGGAAGGCAACTTAGTGTACATTTGATGAGTGTTAGTCTCCCAACAATGGACAAATTTCAGCTTCCAAATGTTTTCCTTATTCCAATCAACAATGGGCTATCGGGTTTATTTTCTCCTTGGGTTTGCTCCTAGAGACAATACAACGTATTTAAAAGAAATTACTATCCTGCAACCTTTATTGTGAGCTAGGAAGCACGGATATTAGATATGAATATGATACGATATGGATACCGATATGACAAAACTTAAAAAAGTAGGATATAGATACATTGGGAATATGACTGTAAAAATTAATTTTTTTATAATTATTGATCACTTACTATGCATAAAAAGGAGCAAAAAAAAAAGTAGTCGAATTGCTAATACCATAATACAAAGCATTTAGATCAAGATAATTATCAAAAGTCATTCAAAGTAGAAAGAAAGCGACCAAAAGTATTACAAAATATTCAATACATGCCAAAAATCTAAACCAAGATGTGATAATTCAACTTCCAAACAAAATTGGACAATGCCTAATAGTGTAAAAAATAGGATGATGCTACTGTATTAATCCATTTGTATTTTATACTTATAGTCCTAATACAATTATTGTTTATTAAAAAAACTCATATGTCTCTAATATGTATCACTATCATATATCCATAACTTTATATCTGTACTCCGGTCCACCAAATGAGAAGAGAGACATTGTGAGAGAGAGCATTGTCAGAGTGAGAGAGCAACAAGAGTGAGAAAGAGAAAACAGCATGCGCGCGTGTGCGTGGGCGTGAGAGAGAGAGAGAGAAAGAGAGAGAAATTGAACCTGAATTCTATGTCGTCTGTGGATGAGGATTGAAGAATATCTAGTGTAGACCCATGGGACTTTTAACTTTTTCTACTCCTATCGTTGTAAAAAGAAGATGTAGCTAGATGTCATTTATATATGCACATGTAATTAATTTTTCTCTCTTATGCTTATTTTGTATTTTTCAAAAACTTCATTTTTACCCCAACGTATCCTAAAAGTATCCACCGCATATGCAAAACGTATCCCAAATTAAAAAAATTTAATTTTAATATTGGATACTTATTTGGCATATCCGATACGTATTGGTGCGTATCAAGAGCGTATCAGTATCTAATAAATATCTTATACGCGTACGTGACTAGTTTTGAAGTATCCGTGTTTCATAGTTTGTGAGACATACGTAATCACAATCTCCTCACCAACACCAACCACATATAATATTCTCTTGGAGAAATTGATTTCAGACCGGACACAACTTGGAAACATTTAAAAATGCTTTTAATGGTTATTAATTCTTCCTTCACATTACATGACATTAAAATATCATTTGCAAACTGAAAGTGGAACAAAACAAGTCCATTATTTCCCAGCCTCACACCTGATATTAGTCCCTCATCCCTAGCTCTCTCTAGGCAAATATTCAAGACTTCCACAACAACATTGACTCAGCCCCTTTTGAGGGAAAAACTCTTTGGTTGCAGAACCATTTAGCAGAACTAATATGGACAAAGATTAAATACTTTAATAGATCTATTCGCACCATTTTCTCCACAACCTAGCTTTTGAGTAAGTCAACCAAAAAATTCTTGTTCAGAGAGTCGTAGGCTTTTTGGAATTGTTTGCAGCTATGAATAACCTCATTTGCTATCAAAACATCATCCTGAATTTTCTTACCCCATGTAAAGATTGCTTGTGGTTCCCCGATGATATTGTGCAAAACCTTTTTGGATTTGTCACCCAATACTTCATATAAAATTTTGTAGCCCACCCTCCTATGGGTCTGTACTCACCCAAGGTAAAGACACCATCAATTTTGGGAATGGGGAGACAAAAGCTGAGTTAATACCTTTTACAAGTTTTCCATTGGCATAAAAATTTGAAAGAAGTCTAAAAAGTCAATTTGCATGAAGATGCAAGTTTTCTCCCAGCCATTCATGAATTTTTTAACTCCATTAACTTGATGAATTCTTGAAAGTCTTTCTTACCTCTATCGATCCTTAAACACTCCACTCTTTCCCAATAGATTTGACTTCATTGAATTGACCCATATACACCACGGGGCATCTACTGCACTATTTAAATTGATAATTTCCTCCCATACTTTTGTACGTGTCACTACAACATTGGGACATAAGTGTGTAAGAAGGTGCGATCAAAATTATCTAGAAAAGAAACTTTATTAAGAACTAGTAGATTGTTAACCACCAACTCATCCAAATGCTTAAGTTGTTAGAGAGAGGCATAACTTTGTTATTTATCTTCACAACACGCCCTCTCACATGTAGTCAAGCTCTCCTCCATAAGCAAACAAAAGACGTGAAGATATTTAATGACTAGGTACGTAGTAATTGGATTATAGGTCTCCATGCCAAAGAGCTTAAGAATATCTTTGGCACATCCTCCTGTTGCACAACATCAATTCCAAGAAAGTGTGCCATGAGTCTTTGTCTATCATCATCTACTTGAATGCTTCAAAAATAGCTGTGTTTTTACCGAAAAATATCAAATCGTCTACGTACAAACATATAAAGAGTATGCTTCTTCCATCATCTTCCTTCTTCATATATAAGGCATGCTCGTATGGATAGTTGACAAATCCATTGTCCTGAAAGTATTTGTCAATTCTCGTACTTCATGCAAGCGGGGCTTGCTTTAGTCCATGTAGAGATTTTGTTAGTGTGTATACTTTGTCTTCACAGCCTTCCTTCATGTATTGCACTCTCTGTACAACATAAATTTCTTCCTCAAAAAATCCTTTTTGAAAGGCAGATTTAACATCCAACTAGTAAATCTTCCATCTTTTCTATGGAGCTAGTAAAATCACTAGCATGATAGCTTTCAGCCAAGGAACAGGGGCGAACACCTCGTCATATTCGATACCTAAAGGCTACAATTCTAGCCTTGTACCTTAGCACAACTCCATTGACATTATCCACTTGGCTGCAATTGCCCCTTGGAGCAAATTGGTCAGCTCCCATCTCTTGTTCTTCTCTAAGGTGTTAATCCCCCCATTCATAGATTTCCTCCATTTTACTTCCTGATTAGCTTTGTCAAACCTAACTGGGTCATCGTCCTTGAAAAGACTATACATACTGCACTCTCTCTTGAAAATGGAACAATGCAACAAAATGCTATATAATGAAAATGCAAGAGGAAGTCGGATTATTGGTGTCTCAAAATGGAGAGGGACGACCTTAATTTATTGGCAGTGAAGTGGTGCAGTCCAACCCAAAGGTTGCACTATTTCGGTTGAAAAGGTAAGGGTCGCATCGATTCAGACAGAGAAAATGGTTCGATTGGATGGAATTGGTTCGGCTATGGGTTGCACCCGTTCGGTCTCCAAACATTGTGGACCGCTGTTGGGCCAAACAGGCCTTTGAAACGGGTCAGAAACTAGTCCAAAAATAATTCTAGAAGGAAATTATTTTAATTAATTAATTACATAAATTTCCAATAAAAAGAATATTTAGGTTTTCTGAATGATCTCGACCTCGAACACGGCCGGTTGGACAAACGACGGTGCGTGCGTGCACCCGTGTGATAATTTGAGCCAAAGCCCATGGTAAGGTCCTCCCTCATCTACAAAACTGGAGTGCCCCTTGGAGATCCAAACCCTTACAAAAACTCAAGCTTTATATGTCATATGAAAGTCTCATATTTTTCCTGTGTGTGACTAGCACCATCTTCACATCTTTCAACTAATCTTGGAGCCTACTGTGGATTCAATTTTCAATTTAAATATTGTAAATAATTGTGTCCAACCAAACACATAATCTTTCATATGTGTATAAACAAATTGCCACTTGGACTCAAACATAAAAATGTGTGGGACTCATTTTTATTTTAATTCAAATTTAGCTAAAATTATGTTTCTCAAACACCATTTTTTTTTCCAACAATGCACATATTATAACTTTTGGACTCACTTTCTAAATCATTTTAGAGAATTCTACATTACTCCCATACAAAAAAATAGGCTTTTCTTAAACTAAAGCCCAACAACAACCAAGAAAAATACCCAACATGAAAACTACCATTTTTGGCCCAAACAACACAAGTCATTAATTTTAACATCTCGTATTGCTACTAGCTAGACTCAACCTATCTTGAATTCATTTAGAAAAAAAAAGAAATTTGAAAGAGTTTATAGCATGCCAACTCCAAATAGTTTTACAAAGAAAATCCTAAAAAAATCTCAAAATTTAAACATTTCATATATTCAAATAGAACACCACACGATTCCACCAACTCCGTTAAGTAATTACTTACGAGGAGAGACTTGTCCTACAACCTCGAGCCTACGATGAAGATTTCAACCAATAGTGAGGTTGAAGAGGCCAAGGAGAGGAAAAACAAAATAGGATATTGTCAAGCGAGTCAAAATGGGAGTGCGAGGGATAAGTCTAAGAAAGATAATCAAGCTTAGAGTGAGTGTTAGAAAGTTTCATACTAGAGAGAGAGTGTGTGCGTGTGTTTCTGAGGTGAAATAGTGATTACTCTTCAACCTTGTTGGAGGGGTTTTTGAGATGTTTTTGAGGTGACATGATTGTGTATGGTTGGTAGTTGCGTGAGTGATGCTTGCAGCTTAGTGTATCCTAAACATATGAGTGTTTCGATTGTAAAAACAAATTAAAATGAAAATACAAGGGCTCCAAACCTGGCTCATCTTTGGGCGCCTTCTTGCAGAATGACGGATGCTAGCAGCTGCACAAGAAACCATGCGTGCCATCTCAAGGGGTAAATAACTATTTTCTAAGCGTGGATCCACCAACTCGTCATAGTTTCCATCTTCAATTGCGCGTCCTAAGAGTGGCCTAGCCTGTTTGTCGCATCAACATCAGGGATATCAATTTTGGAAAATATATAGAAGGGATAAAAACTCAAAAACAAACAAAATTATCTTAACAACATTTAAAGATTCACTGAATTTATAAACTAATCCATAATAATAATGGTATACAGACCCAATCAACTAAGCTGTCCTCCATGATTTTATTAGTAAGATCAACAGGATGCCGACCAGTTATGAGTTCCAAAAGCATGACTCCAAAAGAGAAAACATCTGACTTCTCTGTTAACTTTCCGCTTGATGCATATTCTGGAGCCAAGTACCTGTAATCGCAAGAAAATATGTTGAATCCTCAATTTTTTAGAACTATTGATATAATTGGCTATGAAATCTGAAATTGACGTATGATTATGAATGTGGTGATTACTTCATGCATGGTTTAGATTTGTAGCCATCAGGTAAACAATCCTTTAAACCTTATTGTGAGCACTCCAAAAATATTACAAGCATTACATTCACAAAGAAAAAAACCCATTCCAATCCCATTTGCAAATAACTTGAAATATCTTTATAACATGTGCCCCTTTGGATCATTTGAATAGCAAACACAACTTGATCTTCCAATTCATCATTCCATTTACTTACCATATCATTGCAGTTAGTAATCATTTAATATTCATGACAACATACATAATTGATTGTGTAAAGTCTCACTTGAGTGACTTTCTGTAATTGTCTTTAACGCCAACGATAGTGTGGAGGACTAGATCAGATTAGTCTGTGAGTCGGACTGAGTTGGTGTGGTTAGATCTCAATCCAGCCCAAAGTCAACATCTTCAATAGGTTGGGATGCGCTCAAGCCAGACCGATGATCCATATCCAAGAGGAGATCCCAAGCCCAGTCACGATTAGTTACATCAATGCCTCGGACCAAGTTTAGACCAGGCCTATGACACATAGTGTTTCATGCCCAGTCCAAGGGGTACTGCAAGGGTCAGAACCTAGTCCGTGTTTTCTCTGCCGAGCCAACCTAACCAGAGGATTAGGAGTAAACCGACAAGTACTAGGAAAGGTGACTATTGGAAGGCCTTAGCATGGAAAAACCAAGCAAGGAACAATTGGAACCCTATGGGACCCCACATATCAGATTCAACACGAATTGTGTGCTACCATTGCAGAAAAAAGGACATTTTCACAAACGTACGCCCTCAAAATAATATTCAGGCTGACCAGGGAACCAAAAACCAGATGTACGCATTTCAAGAAGATAAAGGCACATTTTCGGAGAAAGACGCGGTTGAACCATGGTTTACCTTAGATAGCCCTAAAATCCCGACGCGAAATCTTTTGGAGGAAAACCCCTTTTGGAAGCTTTATTTGGAGTTTTGTATTTCTATAAGAGTAAAAAAAACCTGTACTATCTTTTATTGTTAATGAATAATTGAATTAGCCACTTTCTTTGCTCACGCATTGACTTTTACATCTTACACTCAGTAACATGTACTTGATTAACTCATTAGTCAAGTTTTACCTGTCTTAGATACTCGTCTGCCTGCGTCTGACCTACGTCCTTCAAATAAACCGTGATAACCAACTTCAACATTTCAAAGATGAATAATCGATTAGCTAATTTCCCAAGGGCGATCAACTACTATCAAGGACAAAGATAACTCGATTCTTGAGAGAGAAGCAATACTTTGTTAAGGGGGATAGACGATACCTAATATGAGGTGACACAATTCATTTTCACTCCACCAATTGGCAACACCCAATTAAACTATACATCACATCACCTGTATCTCCTAGTCTTCATGGGAATATTCTATGTACCAACCCAAATTTGTATTGGCCTTTTCAACCGAAACATCAAAACCCTTGTCACATTACACTTAATCTCTTGAGGTCCTTTATTCATCAAATCCATCTTGCACTTGACTTGTTGAAAATTATTGGACATTTAAGATGCACAATCCTTCTAACACTTCTCTGCTTGAGAATGTACCTTCAAAATTCATTCCGTTCAAAACAATAAATTCTCGGTTAAAACACACCTTCTAAGAACAAAGTTCTTATTGGTCGTTTCTATACCGTCATTGCCCAAATAGCCTTTGACAGGTAACTACACTTAGATACTTGATTTGAAACACGTCTAACTTATGTAGTTTCAGGATAAATATCAAGATTGGTTTCCACTGTCTAAAATACTTTTTCCGACAAACCATTGTCATGGGCAAGATCATGATAAGAGAACTCCTTTGACATTCTATATAGACCCCTTCTTTTACCAATCATGGAACTTCGAATCATCATGACATTAGATGCGATGTCGCCCTTTCGGAGAAATTTCATCCTTTGACCCTGAGTATCTCAATCTCATATTCTACTTAACTCATTGTATCTCGAAACAACTTTGATATTCGGTTGAAAATATTTTCTTACATTTTTTAAGATAAATTGTTTATTTCATAGCCTAGACCTTATCATTGAAGGGCCCATGACTATTTTCCACTAGTAACAACACCCCTTCGGAGTACATAATATTCTTTGGACATATTATGGAAGCTATCGATCGAAATCACTGCATTGGACCTACCCTCAACACATATCTAGAGCAACATCAACACAAGGACTATATTTCAACTCTTGACACTAAGACCGCCAACAAGACAACACTCCTACCACCACTCATAGCAACACATAATCCACTTACTTACGGTAGGAGAGTATTTAACAACTTGAGGGGGGAGCACAATTCGGGAAAGACAAATTGTTAGAAGATGGACCAACAACGGAAAGCACGACAAAAGAAGAAAGTCAATGTGTCAACATCATCGTCCGTCAAAAAATTTATATGGGAACAATGAAACACTATAACCCTTCGTTATCTTCCACACTAAAATTCAACGACGAAATTTGTTAAGAATAATAAGTTTTAAGGACCCAAATTTAAAAAAAAATTAAAACTTTAAACAAATGATTAAATTTCATGTAGTTAAAATCTTCCATACATTATAACATAATGTCACATATTTTAATCGAGTCCGTATATTGCTCATTCACGTACATAAATTTTACGCATATTAATTTCGCAACATTAATCATTCCGAATAGTGTTCTTCATGTTTTGTATTCACCCTAATAATGTGCATTCATATACATACATATCCTATGCGCTTCATGAACATGTGTATTTTAATCTCTTACATGCATGGTAGGTGTATAATTTGTATATCTGCGTCATTTCATGCACACGTGTCTTATAGTACATTTTATGTATGTTACGCAAATACATAATTTCATCATATATACCATATATTAATACATTATTTTCCTACCTTATGCATATATACCTATCACACACGTTTATATGTAAACTTTTGGCAAACACACACTATTATTTAAATGTCCATATATATGAGGTTGTATATATATATTTATTTTGTCCATACCCACCAACTGTACACATTCCACGCTCCACCTCTCATCATCACCCCACTTCCTCACAAGCTCACTCTCGCCTTTTCTTGTTTTATCCTGTGCGTGCGCGCGCACACACACACATAATATATGTATATATATATATATATATATATGTATGTATGTATGTATCCGTGCAAAAACAAACCCAACAACCCTTCACCTACTATACCCCTCTTCTCCCTCCACAGGCCACAGTCAACTCTCACCCTCTCCCTCTCCCATCAAGCCTTCTCCCTCACCCTGTCTTGTACAAACCCATCCCAGCCCTCATTTCTTTCCTAAAAAAACTCTCAACCATGGATTTTACCTCCTTTCTCCACCTATAAATAAAAGGCTAGGCTATTCCTCATTGCGACACGCCCTCCATTTGTTTACTCAGAGAGAGAGAGAGAGAGAGAGAGAGA